>CM046039.1:83446803-83541803 GCA_025215565.1 Flaveria ramosissima | reverse complement strand
TGTATTTTTAAATTCTATGCGTTAATACGATTCCAACGGACTATTATATGCTATATAAATTATTTAATTTATATTTTTGAATTAAATTAAGTCTATTTAGTAGACTTTAGGCAAAGCCCATTGATGTCCGATTTTTGTTTGCGTTCTTAACGTAAGAAGTATATTTTACATTTTTAACTCCTTAGTCCAATCTTAAGCACGTAACCATCATGCTAAGTCCAAATCGAAGAACATACACTGTCACCATGCTAAGGCCTACTAGAACATATTAAGCTCATAATACACAGTTCTAGAACATAGCGTATCTACACGCGTCTAATGCACTATTCTCAGACCAAGTGAGTATTAGGTTAACGTTCAAAATTTAATAATTAGACCAAGACAAAGTCAAAGAGTCAAAGTCAAAAAACAAGTCAACGGTCAAAGTCAATAGTCAGTACACCTATTTTGGTGACGGATGTCACATATGGCCATGTATGTGTGAAGTGTGGAACTCCATTGTAGTGTTAGATCACTTGGTGGTGTATTCGTGGACATCAAGGAATGATCGTGAGCTCAGATCTGTGTGGTAAGGTTCTAAAACCTTCACATTATGCATCATCATAAATTATTTAGGTAACATGAGGTTTTTTAAAAAGAACCGAACTAGTAGATAATGATTAGGATGCATATGATTGTATGGTCTAGAAATAACTATGTCTTAATAAACAAATTTATCACAGAACAAAGTCAAGCTATAATGAGAAATTGGTAATACATGCTAGTGCCTTAAATGATTTTGGAAATATATGATAAGTCTGTCTAAGCACTGTTTTGGGTGTATGCGTAAACAATAACTCTTCTACATGTTCATCTTGAGCGGTGATGAGGGACGATAACATTGGGTTATGGAAAACCCTAGCTTGAGGTCATTAACATAACTAGGGCTGGTAATATAAGATTAACACAGTGTGTGAGGACTCGCTCGGGAAGCTCATCATTGTTAGTCTAACCGCTCCCATTATTCTTAAATGTTTTTGGCGTTTAATCCGTGTTTGTAAATGATTTGATATAAATGTTATGAAAGTGTGCGAAGAAGTAAAACAATCCAAAAACCTAGGTAGGCATGGTGCGAGATACATCCAGACTGATAGTGAGGATCAGATACGGGCGAATCATTAAGGTAAAGAGAATGCTACTAGTATGTAATACCTGGTTTTAATCTCGGGACATATGTGCGCTTAGTTGGATCCAATTAGGTAGGGAAGCCACTATACGCTGAATACTCAATACGATGCCACAACGAAGAGTGTTGATAGGATTGGACTGGTTCGAGGCCACAACAGAGACTGTGAATATGACTAGAGGATAATGATAGTATGAGGTTATAGTGGTGATTTATGGACAAGAGTAGGGTTAGCCTAAGGCCACATCGGAGACTGTGGATAGGGTTAAGGGTTTTGATGACTAGGAATTTGGTCGGCCAATGTGCCTATACCCTCTTAGTGTTATATATATTAGTTAAATTGGCACATTTGTGGTCAAAACTGATGCTTGTTGCGGCGTCTTCAGTATAGATTTGATTATGTTGATATTTACTTGCACACTTGTCATCATTGCCTAACTACTATAAAGTCATTATTGATGTGTTTTAGATCGTGATGCAAGAGAAGGGAATGCCGAAAGGCAATAAGATAGATCAAAAAGACTTAACAATTTAACTTGAATAAAATCTTTTTGTAGAAGATAACTACTAGATTTAACCTGCCTAGGCAGTGTATATGTATGTTTGTGATTGTAAACGCGGTAGACGCCTGGATTTATGTAAGCATTGTTAAGGTTTAAATTTAGTATACTTTTATGGTCTTGATTGTAAAATACTTTCGGTATGTATTATTATGAGTGTAATACAATATGTCGCACTTGTGAATTTAGGTGTGACAGTAGTCCCTTGAATCTATAGATCAAGAGATGAGATCCATAGATCTAAAAAGAAAACAAGACTAGTGATCGTGGTCAAACGGTGGTCTCTTGGATTTGTAGATAAATAAATCCGTAGATCTAAAAAGATAGATTAATATAACTGTATTTTGAGATCGGTGGCCTTGGACTATGGTCCTTGGTACGTCTAAAACACCGATAAATAAAAAAAGAAAAAAAAAGAGAAGTGACGATTGCAATTTAGAAGTCGTAATTCGGTAACAAATCAAGAGAATGATTGTGAGCGAGCTAAGAGAATAGATATTAGGTTTGTATATTCAATTGATAACCAAACTTTATTAAATAAAAAATAGAAAAAAAAAAAATAAAACAAAACAAAAAGGAAAGATGGACAGGGCGCTGACAGGGACAGTAGCGACACACCGCCTTGTATATGATTTGAACTTGGTGGTAACGACTAGGTTTATTTATTATTATGTTGTAAATAAAAGATGGTAACTAGAACCCTAAGATTTGATATCATGTAAAATGTAAAAGACATAATTGATATTATTAAATAGTTATAGTACAATATGTAAAGATTACAAGAAACGATAGAAATCTAACTGGACCTGTAGCTCATACTACTAAACCTTATACTAACAAACCCTAATACCAATAACATAATCTAATACTGTATGATCTGTTTATCTAAACAGCTTACACAACTGATAAGTTAAAACAACTAAATATTTGTAATATAGGTGTAAATGATATGCTAAGTCACTCATTTAAACCATGCTTAAGACTTATGTCTTCTAATAAAGTAATACACATACTTTTTATGATTTTGCCTCCAATTCCATCATTCCCTTCAAACTCTATCTTAACACTAAGGTACAACTACGTCGTCCGCTTTGTCCTTTCCTCCGACCACCTCCCACCTAAAATGCTAGAAACGTCTCTAACACCTGAATGGTGATCTCCTTCCTTTGCTCTCAATCAGCAACATCTCCAACATCGGTAACGTTTCGACAATCCTCCTTTCCTTCATACTCGAGCGACCTCGTCCGAAACCATCATTACCGTCATTGTTGAGACTTACTTATGAGTTCTAGTGCCCTGTCCGACCATGTTCAACCATAATCGATAAGCTAAATCACAAACAGGTCTAGTTAATAATACAAATCGATCAAAATATAATTTTTGATTCAACCGATCCGATCGGCTAAACTGTGGTGTCAAAACCGATACCTAGTAAATCTTACATAACATCTGGTTAACTATGCAATTGATATATTATTCACTTGGTATTTCTTCAAATGTTTAGTTTTTCTTAAAAGTTATATTTAAGAGTTAATCTCGGTTTTCATACTTGAGTTTTGCGAATTGTCAATACTTGAGTACCAATGTTTATTTTGTCTCTATTATGGCCTGACTTTTTAAAAATTATCCATTTCAGTTCAGTTTTCGAATGCCATGAGTGTATTCCGTTAAATCCCACTCACGTGCATCCCACCTGAGGGTAATTTGGTTAATCCGTGTGTGTCTTTATCATTGCATAAGAACAAAATAAGAAAAAAAACATAGGTCATAAAATCATTCCCCACATTTCAAAGTTCTATGATTCACCCTTCGTCATGTAGCGTGTGCGTGCTCCTAGTGAAGTAGAGTATGATACACAAGAAATATATGGTAGGTGTTCTATCTTTTATTAACAAGTTGAAAAGTTTGTTTTTATTTTGATGGTATCATTTGCGTTGTTAATGCAGCTCAAGAGCCAAACTTGTTTTCTCTAAAAATCTTCCATGGTGGAGAGTTTGTGGACTTCCCACTCAGAAGATATGTGCATGGCAAGGCTAATTTTTTGGACTTGGTTGACAAGATGTGTTCTCTGCCCACGTGATTGATGCAATCATCCATATTTTAGGCTATCCTAAAGATGAGCTAATTTACTACCACTTCAAGATTCCAGGACAATTTGTATTGCGGCCTACCAGCTCTTGAGAACGATAAGGATGACTTAACATGTTGCAGTATGTGCCCATTTTAAAGTTGATTGAGATTTATATAGATCATGGGAATACTAAGCTAAACACATACTTCAGTTACCTGACGATGGTTCTAAAGTAGTGATTGAGGAGAATGTTGATATTTGGCCATCTAATTGTAGACGAAAACTAGTAGATGATCATGTGGAGGATGTGACTATGAATATGGGTAATGAGCATATGGAGGATGTGACTGTGAATATGGGTAATGAGCATGTGGAGGATGTCACTGTGAATATGGATAATGAGCATGTGGAGGATGTGACTATGAATATGGGTAATGAGCATGTGGTGGATGTCATTGTGAATATAGGTAATAAGCAGGTAAATCCACTTATGGATTAAATCAATCAATAATTTCACTAATGTATCCATGTAATTTGTTTTAGGGAATAATACCTGCATTAAAGAAGGTTCTCCTAGCTGTTGAGCATATGTATTGCTTTAGACACATACATGAGAATATGAAATCTAAATAGAGAGGGGTTATGTACAAAGACCTATTATGGAAGTGTGCAAGTGTAGCAACAGTCCCATAATTTGAAAAGGCAATGGCAGTAGTAAGAAAGCAAGATGGTTCTTTGCATGAATGGTTAAGACGAATCCCCCCACAACACTAGAGCATAGCTTATTTAAGTGGTATACATTATATGTTTTTAATAAGTATATAAACTACATAATTACTGTTATTTAAGTATTTAACTAGTTTGTTCTTTCTGATGTAATAATTACAGGAAGAGCAGTGTGTGATATACTGCTGAACAATGTTTGTGAGGTCTTTAACATGCAATTGGTAGGAGGTAGAGATAGGACTATAATTAGTTGCTTAGAATACATAAAGGAATACATGATGAAAAGGATTGTTGTAGTCCACAAGTTGATTGCCAAGTGTGAAGAACCATTTACACCAAATGCAACTAAGACTTTTAATTCAATTAAATCAGAGGCTGCTGAGTACAATGCCATCATGGATGGAGTAAACAAATTTCAGGTTAGTGGACCTTGGTTAGATCAAGTGACGGTTAACTTGGGGAAGGAAACATTTTCATGTTGGAAATGGGAGCTCACTAGCATGCCTTGTAAACATTAGTGGCAGTCATATGGGATCTTTTAAAGGGTGATAAGCATACTATAATTCCAGAAGCATGGGTGTTTAGAGTTTATTGGTTGGACACTTGGAAAGATGTTTACCAACTGGTCATGAACCGAATTAATGGGAGAGACATATAGACACCATCAACATGCCCAACAGTTCAAACAGCCCCAAAACATCATACTTAGGTGGGTAGGCCAAGAAAGAAAAGAAAGAAGAATGTTGAGGAGTTGAGTGAAATTAGTGATAGGAATGGCAAGATGGTTAGAAGGGAATATTCTACTACATGTTCAAGGTGCAACAAGAAGGGCTGTAATAAAAGATCTTGCAGTGGTCAAGAGAAGTCACAACCTGTGTCACAGAATGCTCCACAAGCAACACAAGATGTATAGTGTATGTTCTATTAGCTTATTTGTTGAATCATGATGACTTTGTACTTTATTGTGGTATGTAATAGTTTGGTAGGTATGCCCTTTCTTTTAATACTTTGATATGGTTTATTTTGTTAACATTTGGTACTTTATGGCATGTTTTATTTGACTACATTGGTGTTGGATTCATATTTGCATTCTATAACATCTGTAACATTTGACAACTAATAACAAGATGCATAGCCACGTCTTAACCTAATGTCATTAAGATTTGCAGGTAAATACATAAACTAAAACCCACTACCATTACAAGGTATTATTACATCATTTGAACAACAAATACATAACAAAGAACAACCAACTTAAACCTAAAACAAATCTTAATTTCTTCACTTGAAATTCTAAGCACTTGCAATCAGCTTGTAATTTGTTGTTGGATTTTAACAATCCAGATATAATTCGAGTGACCTTTGTAGAAAGTGGAGGGTCAACCCAACTCACAAACCCACAACTTGTAACATGTTCATTTTAATACATTAGTTCAAGATACAAAGATGAAGAACAACATTCTAAGACTAAACAAATTAAGGCTTACTGTTCCAAGACTAAACAAATTAAGGCTTACTGTGTTAGCACAACAATGAAAGCGACATCCCAGGTTTGCCCACGTCCCGAGATGCACGTGAGTGGGATTTAACGGCATACACTCACGGCGTTCGAAAATTGGACTGAAATGGATAACTTTTTAAAAAGTCAGGCCAACAATATAAACAAAATAAACATTGGTACTTAAGTGAAGACATTTTGCAAAACTCAGGAACGAAAACCAAGATTAACTCTTTTTTTAAACTACATCATCATAGAATATCCTCTACCAAGTTACGAACATAAGTTTAATACTAAAAACCGTTACCACTCGGCTACAACCCAAATGTTTTCTAACTAAGTAGTTAAAATGTTTTTCTACCACCGGGCCATGGCATGATAATGCTATTAACACAACCGATCTCACACCCTCAGATCTAACACTCTTTTATAACACACACTGAATCATAATCCCCCAGCAACCATCTCTTTGCATCTGCAACTCCCTCTACCAAATGCCCTCTGATCACAACCACACTGCTCATTAACCACCATCCGATCCATCAATCCACCATATCACTTTTCCAATTAGGGCATTCGATCTCCAGATCTAAGGTAATCATCACTCCCCTCCAAATTCTAGGTTTTTGTTATACGATTCAATGCGTGATCTGTTCGATCGGTCGATTAGGTTGCCAGCAGTGACGATTTGAAGATGTTGACGAAGTTCGAGACGAAGAGTAATCGAGTGAAAGGCCTGAGTTTCCACAGCAAGAGGCCGTGGATCTTGGCTAGTCTCCACAGTGGTGTGATCCAGCTATGGGATTACCGGATGGGCACTCTCATTGATCGCTTTGATGAGCATGATGGCCCCGTTCGTGGCGTGCACTTTCATCAGTCGCAGCCTCTTTTCGTTTCTGGAGGTTTGTTACGTTTGAATTGCGTTTGACGTGTATGGAATGGTCGTCGATTTTAGGGTTTTGTTTTACTGGTACCCGATCTATATGGTTTTTTCTTATTGTTAGCTGATCTGTTCACGATCTTATGTGCATCAATGGTGATTGGATTTTTGAAGCTTGGTTTTTGTGTTATGGGGACTGATTCAATCCATACACAATGTTGTTTAAGATTGTGCCATGGTAGTGATGAATGGAACTTTACATTCGTTAAGTTTTGTGGCTTTTATATTGTTTTCTTGGCAATGTTGAAATCTGAAAAACATGGAAATGATTTGGATCTCAATGGATGTGATATCTTGCTTATAAGAAATTATTTTTATTATTGTGAAAGATCCATTTTGTTTGGTTTTATCTGCACCTATAAACAGTTCTGCCTGTGTTTTCTTCTGTTGATTGGTTTGTAACATTTACTTCTGTGTCTGAGAATATTTGGGATTACCTTTTGTTTTAAATGTGTAATCATATGTGCAGGAGATGATTACAAGATCAAAGTATGGAACTACAAACTGCATCGGTGTTTGTTTACACTTCTTGGCCATCTTGATTATATTCGGACTGTTCAATTTCACCATGAGAATCCGTGGATTGTTAGTGCCAGTGATGATCAAACTATTCGCATATGGAACTGGCAGTCTCGTACTTGCATTTCTGTTTTGACTGGACACAATCATTATGTGATGTGTGCTTTGTTCCATCCAAAAGAGGACCTTGTGGTGTCAGCATCACTGGATCAAACTGTTCGGGTTTGGGATATTGGTTCCCTGAAGAAGAAAACAGTCTCCCCTGCAGATGATATTCTTAGACTCAGTCAGATGAATACAGATTTCTTTGGTGGTGTCGATGCTGTTGTGAAGTATGTATTGGAGGGCCATGATCGAGGTGTTAATTGGGCATCATTTCATCCCACACTTCCTCTTATTGTTTCAGGAGCTGATGATCGCCAAGTGAAGATCTGGCGAATGAATGGTATGTTTTTCAATATCTTGTTTTTTGTTAGTCATGGTAATATATTATATTTTTATTGTTGAATCTGAATTAATTACTTTGTCTTTCAGATACAAAAGCATGGGAGGTCGACACATTGAGAGGTCACATGAATAATGTATCATGTGTTTCCATGCAAGACAGGATATTATAGTATCAAACTCAGAAGATAAAAGCATACGTTTTGGGATGCTACAAAAAGGACCGGCCTTCAAACTTTTCGGCGGGAGCATGACAGATTCTGGATTCTCGGGTGTCACCCTGAGATGAATCTGTTAGCGGCAGGTCATGACAGTGGTATGATTGTTTTCAAGTTAGAAAGAGAACGCCCTGCCTTCTCTGTTAGCGGTGATTCCCTCTACTTTGTAAAAGACCGTTTTCTACGGTTTTACGAGTTCTCTTCGCAAAAAGACACTCAAATCCTACCGATCCGTAGGCCAGGTTCCAACAGCTTGAACCAGGGCCCAAGAACTCTTTCTTACAGCCCAACAGAAAATGCTATTTTAGTATGTTCAGATGTAGATGGTGGATCCTACGAACTGTACATCATACCTAAAGAGAGTATTACTAGAAGTGATACAATTCAAGATGCGAAACGTGGTGTTGGTGGGTCAGCGGTATTCGTGGCCCGAAATAGATTTGCTGTACTTGAGAAAAGCACTAATCAAGTGTTGGTCAAGAATTTGAAAAATGAGATTGTGAAAAAAAGTGCGCTCCCTGTTGCCGCTGATGCTATATTCTATGCTGGTACAGGTAACTTGCTATGCAGGGCAGAAGATAGAGTATTCATCTTTGACCTTCAACAACGATTGGTTCTAGGAGACCTACAAGCTTCTTTTGTAAGGTATGTTGTTTGGTCAAATGATATGGAGAGTGTTGCCTTGCTTAGCAAGCATTCAATAGTCATAGCTGATAAAAAACTCGTTCATCGGTGCACGCTTCATGAAACAATCAGAGTGAAAAGTGGTTCATGGGATGATAATGGTGTGTTCATATACACAACATTAACCCATATTAAATACTGTTTACCTAATGGAGACAGTGGAATTATTAAAACCCTTGACGTACCGGTTTACATCACGAAAATATTTGGAAATACAATCTTTTGTCTGGACCGTGATGGGAAAAACCGCCCGATAGTTATTGATTCAACTGAATATATCTTTAAACTATCTTTACTGAAAAAAAGATATGATCATGTAATGAGCATGATACGAAATTCAGAGCTTTGTGGGCAAGCCATGATTGCATATTTACAACAAAAAGGTTTTCCAGAAGTTGCCCTACACTTCGTGAAAGATGAAAGAACTCGTTTCAATTTAGCGCTTGAAAGTGGAAATATTCAGATCGCTGTTGCCTCCGCCAAAGAAATTGATGAAAAAGATCATTGGTACAAATTAGGGGTTGAAGCCCTTCGTCAGGGTAATTCTGGTATTGTTGAATATGCATATCAGAGGACGAAAAACTTTGAGAGGCTATCTTTCTTGTATTTGATTACTGGAAATCTGGATAAATTGTCTAAAATGATGAAAATAGCTGAAGTGAAAAATGATGTTATGGGGCAGTTCCATAATGCTTTGTATTTGGGTGACGTTCAAGAGCGAATCAAGATTTTGGTTAATGCTGGTCATCTACCTCTAGCATATGCTACAGCTAAAACCCACGGGTTGAATGATATTGTTGAAGATCTTGCGGATAAACTTCAAGGTAATATCCCTAATCTGCCCTCTAGATCTAGTTCTCTTTTGATTCCCCCAACTCCTGTGTTATGTGGTGGAGATTGGCCATTACTGAGGGTCATGAAGGGATATTTGAAGGTGGTCTTGATAATGTTGGCAAAGGTGGAAATGAAGAATATGAAGATGCTGGTGATGCTGATTGGGGTGAGGAGTTGGATATTGTGGATGTAGAGAATATCCAAAATGGTGACGTCAGCATGGTGCTTGATGATGACAGAGCACCTGAAGAAGAAGACGAAGAGGGTGGTTGGGATCTTGAAGATCTCGAGCTTCCTGCTGATGTGGAAACCCCGAAAACTGCCACTAATCGATCATCAGTGTTTGTGGCGCCAACTGTTGGTATGCCTGTGAGCCAGATCTGGGTGCAGAAATCGTCTCTTGCTGCTGAACATGCGGCGGCTGGAAACTTTGAAACTGCCATGCGGCTGTTGACGCGCCAGCTTGGAATCAAGAATTTTACACCGTTGAAATCATTGTTTATGGACCTGCACATGGGAAGTCATTCTTACTTGCGTTGTTTCTCATCTGCTCCCTTGATCTCATTGGCTATTGAGAGGGGTTGGAGTGAGTCAGCCAGTCCGAATGTCCGGGCCCCACCTGCACTTGTGTTCAATTTCTCTCAGTTGGAAGAAAAACTCAAAGCTGGTTACAAAGCCACCACTACAGGGAAATTTACTGAAGCTTTACGCCTGTTTTTATCCATTCTCCATACCATTCCCTTAATTGTTGTGGAGTCTAGAAGAGAAGTGGATGAAGTCAAAGAACTAATTATTATTGTGAAAGAATATGTTTTGGGCTTACAGATGGAGCTTAAAAGAAGAGAATTAAAAAACAACCCGGTCCGCCAACAAGAACTGGCAGCTTATTTCACTCACTGTAACCTTCAGTTACCACATTTGAGGCTAGCATTGATGAATGCTATGACTGTGTGTTACAAAGCGGGTAACTTAGTCACAGCATCAAATTTTGCAAGGAGGTTGTTGGAGACAAACCCAACTGCAGAAAACCAAACCAAAACGGCCCGTTCTGTTATGCAGGCTGCTGAGAGAAACATGAAAGATTCCACAGAGTTGAATTATGATTTTAGAAACCCGTTTGTTGTTTGTGGGGCGACTTATGTACCTATATACAGGGGACAGAAGGATGTTGTATGCCCATACTGTAATTCACACTTTGTTGTATCTCAGGAAGGCCAGCTTTGTACTGTTTGTGATCTTGCGGTGGTTGGATCAGATGCTTCAGGCTTACTGTGTTCTCCTGCACAGATCAGATAATTCAAAAAGTTTTCTTCTTTGGGTATTTCTCTATCTCTTGCTCAGTTTATTTTTTTTAAAATCTTTTATTAGTCTTTTTTTGTTTACTAGTATAAGTGAAGTATTATTAGCTGTTATATGATTTCATTTGTGCAAGTCTTGGTCTATTGTGGTTTTCTTCCTACAGTGACCATGAAATTGAACTAGTAACTTTTGCCAATCACAATAGTTTGATGTTTATACAAAATTATAGAAATTCTTCTACTTATTTCCGCCCTGTGCTGCACATTTACTGTCCTAAAAAAATATAATTGAAGCATATTTCAGGTGCATTTTCTTGATTTATAAATTAAAAGTTACCATCAACATATAAAGTTTTCTTTGAAAAGCAGTTTATTGTTGATTAGATTTACTTTTGGGTTAACTTTGATACTTAACCAGATTGATCTGTGGCTCATTCGGAGGTCATAATTACTTGATTGTAGAGGTGGCAAAACTGGCAGGTCAAAATGGTTTTATTAAGAATGGGTCAAGAGGGGTATGGTCTGGTTGACCCATTATACTCCTATTCCAGTTCTCTTATTTCTTTATTGATAATTAACATGTCGGGTACGATGAGAAAAATATAGTATTTCAACAATAGTCTTTTAACATTTTAAATAATATGAATTAGGAGTTCAGTGAACTAAAATACACTCTGACTGTCAACCTGTTCCCCAGTTTCCCTAAAGCTAATCTCTCACCTTTTTTATTTTTAATTTCTATCTGTTCAACCTGACCCATATATAAGTAAATGGGACAAAATGCCACTCTACAGCTCTACTTATAAAGAATGAGCATCATCCAAAATTTTCTAACGGGGTGTTTGGGATTGTGTTTTGGTGGAGGTTTCTGATTATGGTAAGTATGACAAACACCAATAATCAGAAAATGTCTGAAAAACATGCTTCTTGAAAAGAAGTGTTTTTCAAACGCAATCCCAAACACCTCCTCATTGGTACTATTTTATACCGCGATCTATGTTGTATCTTCTTTTTTGTTGTCATAATTATTGCACTTGTAATAAGATGAATTGATATGGATTTGGGCTGTGAGTTTTGCAGTTTAACGTGTGTCCGAGTAACGTGGAAGAATTTTGGCTGGTAGCTGATGTTGGGAGGCCAACCACATTAATCTGTAAATTAGATTTGGTTATGGATTTAGTTTCAGTACTGAGAAAATTTTAATCATTTTTGTTTTCTGATAATTGTTGGAATTTGGGTGTTGTTAAAAGACATAGACGTTCACAAAACGGTGTGTTTGTGAATGGTGGTTGTATGTAGACGTTTTTACAATAACTTGGTTGTTTTTCACCATATTTTTCCATCTTTTCACATATCTTGTTTCATCGTGTGTTTTTGTGGTTAAATGAATATGCTTTAAAAGGTAAGTAAATCAATTAATATCTTTCGGCTTGCAATTTAGCAAGGGTTCAAAGTTTTGATCCAGACGTGTTTTTACGCAGGAGTTATTTATTATTTTTACCCAGAATGTCATCTTTGGTAAAATTTCAAAGCTGATGGGAACGTTTATCGTATGAGCCTATCTTAAGATAATGGGTTCAATACGTGGAAATAACTTCTTGCACAAAACATATGGTATGATTGAGTAAATCAGATCATGAAATGATCTAGGCCTCTTTTTTCCTTTGTGTAATGTGGAAACCAACTCAAGCACCGGCTGCTTTCGTTATTTTTCGTTATTTTTTTTAAGTGTTACATCAAGAGTAAGATTACTGCGTTGATGATATAACTACTTAACTCAACCATAGGCCTTATTTTATGAGTAAAATATTATTAGATATGTTTATTTGTTATTATTGTAATCTTAACCGATATATGCTAACATGTCATGTTCAAAAATCTAAAGACGATTTTATACGACCTCATATCATATTTCATATTAAATTCACTTGTTATTTATGAATGAACCATTGATTATATATCTAAATCCACTGTATGCATATATACATGACGTATACTATAATATCATATTAGCTCGTTTATACAAAAAGGAGTATACAAATCCCATTATACATGTCGTTTTCTCCAGTTTTGTTTAGAGATTTTATAAGTTGGCCACAATAATTTTTGTGATTTTATAAATGGGCCACCAATAAAAGATACAAAAATAGCACCCCAAAACTCCAGAAAACCTCTCCGAAATTCAAGAGAACCTCCCCAAAAGTTTCAAGAGAACCCCTTCAAAAACTTTAGGTTTTACTTTATATCATTTGAGGTTAGTGTGCTTGGGTGGTTGGAAGCCCGGTTCCAATCTCATTACCTATATTTTACAGATTTTTTTTAATGCAATTTAGTATGAGTTTATAACTACTAATTGTCATTATGTTTAACAAATTCTGTTGGTTTGCACTTATTTAAGTCATAAACTTACCCGTATATCCTTGCTCCTTTTTTTTATGGTTTTCATCATTTTTTCCTAACGTTTTTCTTATTTTAAAAAATAAATTCTTTTATGTTCTACCAACTTTTCGCTCATTTCAATGATTTCAATTATGTTATTTTCGTGTTTATTAATGTTTAAACACAATTTTGGTCACATTCAATGGTTGTTTTATCTTTTAATGGCGGGTAACAATCTTTTAACGGCGAACAATAACGCGTGAATCATATTCTATAAAAACAAAACCCAAAAGAAACCCGATGCAATGCGAGATTGTAAAATTCTAGTTAATGGAGTAAAAGTTTAAAACCAATAATATTAGATTTTATTTTTTTAAAAAACAATTGTAGTGGTCAGGTGTATTATACTTCTGAGTTAAGCCTTTCTAAAAAAAGTTTTTCAGATTTGAGGGTCCTCTAAAGTTTAAGTGCATCGATACTTTCTTGAAATTCTAGGAATAAGAACATTCACGATTAATCCTCATCCATATTCTTATAATTACATTAAAAACTATTATTTTTTCTCTCTCATTTCTAATTAAATAATATTTTTTCATACATTTATTATTACTTTTTCTTTCTCATCCACTCACAAACACTTTAAAAAATATTAAAAAAATTTATGGGGGTTGTACTATGTTTTTCCCATATTTTACCAAATATGGGGAAACAAGGTACAATCCCCTTAAATTCTCTATCTCCTTCACTCACAACCACTTACAACCATCCCATATAATATAAGACACCCACTCATATAAAAACGGGGAACGGACTGTGAATGCTATCTGATGCATACCTCCGAATTTCTCCACGACTTTGACTTTTATGTTTTCCATAAAAATTAACGATATAATTTACTAATGTTAACATATTGAGACGAATATTCAAAACAATAAAAAATAAAAGGTTTTGGACTCAAGTGTTGCTAAAATAATAAAAAAACTCTGGGTTGAGCCAGAATGTTTTTTTGGTTTTCGAGTTTCATCCGAGGATTGGGGTGTTATGCCACACAACACGTTGATTTAAACAGTTTACGGTACCTCATGGGTCGGGAGAGGTTGCCAAACGGTATAATAATATCTGCTAAACTAGAAGGAGTGAAAGAAATATACTAATAAGTTATAAATATGTAAAAAAAAAATATAAGAAAAAGCATAAAAATTATTTTATGCAGTAGGGTAAGTAACTAAGCTAGCTTTTTGAAGCTTAAACTTCTCAATTTTTAAAATATAAGCTCCTCCTGAATAAGAAGACCGGTTTAAATAGAAGAACTTAAACATTATTTTGATTAGCAGCAAAAAATAGATGTTAAAAAATTAGTTTTTTATATGATGTATAAGATGTTACTAAATACTCTTTGGAAAAAAAAACAGCGTTCCGATTCTTACATGAATTAGAGAAATTTATGTACTTTAAAAGTACTTCGTCAAAAGAAAATATGATGCATAGGGTTTATGGTTCTTATTATCTTCTAGAAGCTTCTTTGTATGGTGTTGTTTATATAAGCGTAGGTCGTATGGTAGTATTGTAAAAAGTGGGTGGTAGGCACGTGTTTGAGAGCATCCTGTGTCCCTTTTAGTAACAAACCAAATAATTGGTATCATTAAAAGTCTATAAATTATTTGACCACTCTATAAATCTATTTTTTATAATTCGTATACAGATTATAAATGATTAAGTTAATCAAACCTGTTAAAAAAACAATTCTTTGTCACTCTAATAAAGAATTGAATTTCATAAAATATACCCTCTAGGACTCTATTACTTAAACAAATGTAAGTTTTATAAGTTCTTTTCTTTTTATATTAATTATATTATGTGTAAATTATTCCATTGTTGAATAACTCAACTAGCTACCGATCATTGAAAATGATGGATGATTATGTGACAAACCGAGAAGGTCGTTGAGCACTAGGTTTGGCTTTCCTAATACAAAAGTCCAACAATGAATATTACTAATGGTCTAATAGTGTTACACGTTAAGGATGGAAATGAGTCTAGTATTAATAATCTAAGTCTTATATTGTGTTGTAGAATCTCGTATCATACTCTGTCAAATGCCCGTCGGGTATTTCAAAGGTAATTACCGGTTAGGTACTTTACAAGTAATTACTCGTCAGGTATTAGTTATAGCTGTTGTTTTGTTAAAGAAATACTTGTTAGTTTTTCCAAATACATTTAACTCTTGTATAATTTTATGTACATAACAATTATCACATTATAATATAATAGATGACATATATATAAACATCACCACACGATTGATTGAAATGTAAATTAGAGATAAAATAAATTGTAAATATAAGTTCATATTTCATATTATACAAAATATAAATAACATCATCAAATGCATATCGGCATACATATTACAAAAGCAAAATTAATTTCTACATACCAAAGCTGCCAAAATTATGTATTACTAAACAAGGGTTAAAGGAAAAATAGAAATAGAAAGTAAAAACTTTTGCGGGTATACAATAAAGGTAGGCACATATAATTTCTAATAATCGAGCTAGGTATCACCAGATCTTATACCTATACTGGTGAAAATTTTAGACTAATCGATCAAATAGTCGATCCCATACTCCAATAGTCATCTCGATACCCGTCTCGAATGTTTTGGGTTTCGAGTTCTTGTTGGGTTCCGGTTCTTTTTTTACCATCCTTATACATATCATATTCTATCTATGTAAAAGGTTGAGGATTTAAATCATACAAGATACATGTATAAGTGATTAATAAAAATAGATAAAGAGCTCTTTATAAAGAAAAAAAATACCGTTTTAGTAGTTGCACATGAACACGAGTGTAAATGTGTTTATAACAATATTTTATAGATTTAATTTTCTACATGAATTTTACATATAATTGAATTGTATATCTTATGAATTAGGTTATATAGATGTAGGAGGATTAGGAAAACTCTATGTATCCTAAACATAATACACCAAAGAAACAAACAAACATGCCCATTGAAAACCTACTGATATAGTAAGGTTTGAGAAGAGTGAGATTTGAGTAAATACTGCATCTATCTTATGGGATAAAAAGTCTGGTACTGAGATAGATTCCTAGACAATACACAATTAAGATACAGACAAATACTCATTAGTTACATAGGTAGCGCTTGTTTCTTGAAACTTATTTTTCAAACGAGTTAAAATTAGAAGGAAACTAATTATGATGGAATTGAATTATCATTGAAATTTGCCACAAAATTTGGACTTTAATTAATTGATTAATAAAAAAATTGAAATATGTGATACATTTGAGTGATAAAATAATCTTAAAGTATAGGAATTAGAATCAATCATCTTTTCCACCACCTACCGTCGTTACCACCTTTCATCGCAGCTTATTATCAACTTCTCATACTCACTTCATCACCTTTGCACTACCCACCTTCCCTACCCATATATTACGGCACCATCACCACTACCCAACCTACCACCCACCTACCGATCGCCACCATCACCATCACCTATAAGTTGTCCCTACAAGTATGGCACCGCTTGCACCACCATTGCCATATATTATTATGATTGGAATAATGATAAGTGGTTAAATATTCCAATTGCGGCTGAATCCCTTTCACAAAATGTTGAATTTCCTTACATGAAGGAGGTTAAATGAATTAATCAAAGTTATAACCTACCTTTTTATTTCTCAATCAAACATATCTTCTTTAAAAATCGAATTCCCATTCAAAAAAATTTCATTAACCACATGTGTTAAGAACAAAATTTAGATTTTTGTTTCATTGAATTTCATAAACAAAACACACCTTTAGAATTTTGTGAAATTTTTAACATACTCTTATGTAGTTTAAGGAGGCGATATTTAACGGCGTGATGATTATAAATGAAATTAACACATGAGATGTAAAATGCTAGCAAACTAATTTGGTGACAATACGTGTAGTACTCATGTTCAAAATCAACCATTTCATCTACAAAATGTAAGTAAACTTTAACATGCTTATGTTGGACATCAGATGTGCGATCATCGATAATTTCAACGTTACTATCGAGGTAGGATCCAAAGATTTACACATTGAAAACAACAAAGTAACAACGTGTGATGATTTCATATTATGATTCATGAACTACAGTTTAACTAATGGTGATTAAATATTTAGGGAAATAACTAATTAAAAATGGATTAAATGTTTGATTAATTAATAGTTGATTATTAAACTTTTAAATGGTTTAAAATGTTGTTATCTAATTAAAGGTTAATTAGTAAAATAACATGGGTTTATATCTAATTAAAAATTAATTATATAAGAATTATTAAGAGTTAATAATACAAGGACCTAAAACAAAACTATAGGGTTTATTTGAAATTCACTTACATATATAATGGGGATTAGGGAAACCATAATATCCATTCCCCTTGCCATCAACCAAGAACCCATTGGGTTTTCTTGGCCGAACAACACCACCACAAACTACCACCGTCGTCGCCGTGTGATCGATGTCGTGTGGTCGGTCAAAAATATTAATTAAATAGTACTTAATTACCCTTAATAGTAAATGGTAGGTGTCGAATCCATAGTGAATCACATGGAAGTGTTAGCAACGATTAAATTAAAAGAATTAAACATTGAAAAGTAAATTGATTTATGGATTTATTTGAGAATAACTAAATGAATGAAATAGAAGTTTAGGTTTTTAACAATCTTGGAGAAAAAGCAACCCACTTCAGGATTTAGGTTTGGCAAAGTTACAATTTTTCTTGAATGAAACCTAGTGAGAAGTCATTAATGATGACTTACACATGATATGATTTAAGTGATAATCATGTATTAAAGCTTAAAGGACCTTATTCATACAATTACCAATTTAAATAATGAAACCCTAATTCTAATAATCAATCACACAATGATTAAAGACAACCAAAGTTATAGAATATCAAAATTAGTTTTAATCATAATCAAACCATTTAAATAATCAAATCATAAATTGAATCCAAAATAACTTATAAGATTCAAGATCCGATCCCGAATCTAGGTTACAAACTAAGAAAAATAAGAACTTGCACAAACCCATCCCCCGAAGTGAATCACAAACGAATTAGCCCTGCCTTATCATTGAATCTTCAAAGCCAATTGAATGAATCTTGTAGATTTGATGATCTTGATGTTGGAAGAGCTTTAGAATGACGAAAGATGGTTAATTTTCATCCAAGATTGCTATTGTCAAAGTTAAAATTCGTAATAGGGTTTTTCCCTTTTAAATCCTTTCAAATTAGGTCAAATCTCAACAAAAACCCGAACCCCGGCGTGGGTGGCGCCACCCCCTATAAAACCTTGATTTTCATGTGTAGCTTTTTGATATCTTTTCATTGATAGGTCGTGGGTCCCGTAACTCCTTTCCTAGCTCAAGTTATGCCCGTTTTAAGATATCGTTGTCGTGCAACTTCGGTTGATCATATCTTTACTTCTCGAGCTCCAATTCTCGTCCCGTTTCTTCCAATTTCTTCGTATTCTTCACGTTTGAACTACAAACACAAGATAATCCTAAAAGTAAGTCTATTTCTCATAAATTTTCTTGTAAAACATCGAAATAATTCGTTAAACATTGAACTTTCACCACCCGATCACAATCCCCACACTTATCTTTTGCTTGTCCTCAAGCAAAGCTCAATTGTAATTTATAAAACCATCATTGCATCTACAGATTACTAATAACTTATTAAACTCGCTTAAGGTCCAAAGTCATGCCCTGATTCACAAGACTTACATTGTTCAATAGATTTACATTCGAGCAAGTCAATTATAGGCAAAATAGGACATCACCCAACTAGGCTTAACATGATTTTGATTATTTTAGCCTCATGCACACACCCCTTACAATAATTCACTCTTCTCGGTTTATATTTGGACTAGTAAAATATATACTAGTGTAATCACTCAATAACCCAATATACTATCTTGTCTACATAAGCTTGTATAGCAATCACACCTCCACCACTTGTATAGATCTTGCACACGTCTAAGACTTACGGGTTTTTGGGTTTAGGCAGGGTAGGAAATTTTGGCTTTTAAAAGTGGCTAACACAAACAAAAATATAAACCAAACCATTAACCATCCTTATTATCATGACTCTTAGAGCTAAATCACTTTGATCGTTTTGAACCACTACTTTTTCTCCTTATATATATATATATATATATATATATATATATATATATATATATATATATATATATATATATATATATATATATATATATATATATATATTATTTTCATAATATAAGTTTGACTTCGAACGCTCTTTTACTGTGAACGGCTTAACGATCGGCTATCAACTAACAACTTGGGCTTTATATGTCGGTTTTAACAAACGAATGGCTTAAGGCTTAACATGGCTACTAAAGGTTAGGATGGATAACAATAACAAACGATAACAAGTAAATGGGTTGCTAAACTGCCTTTGTCATTTATGTGCAACACCTTGCTTATAGTCTTGATATGCATCAAACAATACAAGTTCTGCAACAAAAGTGGTATATGGCCTACCCTCAACAAATGAATATATATATATATATTTATAATTGTGTTTTAAGTAATAAGCTCAAAATCTCACTATGTAGGAAATTAGGTTACCGATGTGCGCATGATGTTATTATATCAAAAACTCGTTAACACTAACCAGGCATCCGTCACATTTCCCAAAATAACCTGCTAGAATTTTTTTTTCCAAAACTTAAAGAATATGGCCATGAACTATGATCTATACCAATCTTCTAATAAATAACAAGTGATGTATATTGAAAATTCTAGTTTCATAAATACACTAAAACTTTACTTGAAAACTTTTGTAAAAATTTAAACTTGATAGGATGTTAATTTTTTAATTCTCCATAACTCCCCTCATCCTCACACTTAGAAGGTGCATTGTCCCCAATGTACCATTCGATCGTTAGAAATAGTGTGGATTAAGGGCACTTTTAACACCATAACCATATTTTCAAGATCATCAACCATAGATTATCATTTGGGTTTACCATAACAGACATACCTCTAAACGCACACCTTCCCACATACATTGTTATTGTTTGACACCCCCAATCACATATTAAACACACCAAAATAAAAGCGAAGAAAATAAAAGAAAATATAAAATGTTCCAACATGAAACAGATAGAGTGGAGAAACACGTGGACCTGATCAAGTGATCAGAGAGTGTTCTGATCTCATCCAAATGGAGGTCTGAGCAGTGGTGGTCCAAAGAAAGATTCTATCAAACTTTGTTGCATGGTGTGCATGGTATGCATGTCAAAGCTTCTTGCTTCTCCCGTTGCGTGTGAGCTGGCATCAAGTGTTGTATTCATTGGTACCTACTGTGACGGTTGAGCTTATGGGTACCACTCATATTGTTGCTCGAGCATGTATTCTGGTAGAGTACTCCAATCCACCGGTTGTGGCCAAGCTTGATACGACAGCCCTGCATGGTAGTCATTGTAGTGGCTAACCTGTTCCTGATACAAAAAATAATCATTAATAGCTTGTTCTTGTGCATATGCGGAGTCCCGCGCATACATCCTCATATCATCACGTAGCTCTCAATCGTGTTGTTCTTGTGCCACCCATGCATCCCTCGTTTGCTGTTCATACTCCTGTGTCCTCCTATCGTAGCTCTCACTCCACCTTCTTTGTCTTTCCCTTTCGTGTGATTATTCATCATACGTATGCCTCTGATCCAAGGTCCATCTTGAGAATCCAATTGGTCTAGCCCTGACAACTGCTTCCTGAATCTCTTCTACCTTGGTTCGTTCCCTTGTATGAGCACCCACATCCTCAAGTGCCCCCACACTACCTTGTCCCATTGCTACATCATCGGCATCCTCATGGTGAGGTACATCATCTCGTCTCACCATCAATACTAGACCACTATCCTTGTCCCGTAGTTGATAATGAGTGGCGGTCTTCTTGTATTCCCACGATTGTCCTCCCAACCGATTAAGTTTGAAATTCAAAACAGTGATTGGAATGGCCAAAGCATCATTGGACACGACCTTTTGCTTACGCAACAGCTTAGTAATTAGTCGGCAGTGTGGAATCATCAACCGGGCCCTACTCCCTCGACTTTCCCAAAGGTTCATCATTACCAATTGCTAGTAGGACAACATGTGTCTACCGGTGAGGATGGCATGAAGTACTCTTAACTTGTAATGTCTCACTTTCCCTCGATTTCAGAAAACCAAACAAAAACATTTAATTGATTTCTAAATTTTATTTAAATATTTATAAATAGATCATGTATTTTCCTTTTGGATTTAGTTGTTCTTAGTTATAAAAAATGCTGTTTTTTGGAATCACCGCCATCTTATTGTAGAATTCCTAATCCATCTTCTACATGATTGGAAAGAAATGTTCCTCCCGTGGTGGAATTCACATCCCAGATGTCATCGGTGGATTGACCATCATAAAACACATTGATCAACTCCCATTGTGGAATACCATGATGAGGGAAATTTCTTAACAATTGTTTAAATTTTTCCAAGCGTCGTAGAAAAGCTCTCCCGGTTGTTATTGGAAGTTCCAAATATTGGCTCTTGCATCACTTGTTCATTGAGGTGTGTAATATTCTTCTAAGAATTGTTGTTGCATATCCTTCCATGTAAAGATGCTTGCGGATGGCAAAGATAGAAACCATTATTTTGCAGCATCCTTCAATTTGAATTGAAACAATACTAGCTTAACTTGATCCGGTGTAAAACCTTGTCCTCCAATTATGCCACACACCACTTCAAATTTAGAAATATGAAGGTAAGGTTCCTTAGTTCCTTTATGTTAAAAAGATAACAACATGTTCAAGCCTTGTGGTTTCACTTCAAAGGATCTACCATGCATAACATGGCTTACTATTGGAGATGAGTTGTCTTTAATTTGAGGTCTGAAATGGCTTTTAACTCCTTGGATTGGGGCACGATGATGGACCTATGGAAGACCATCATGATGTTGAGGAAAACCCGGTTGAGGATGTTGATTAATTGGTTGCCTCATGCCTCTTGGTGGACATTGATTAGCCATTTGAAAGATTGGATTAAAATGATGATTATATCCTCCCGGATGTTGGTAGCCATAGTTGAAACCAAAGCCATCTTCATCTCCCCCTCTATATCCAGCATTCGAATTGTCATGCTCTATTCCATCACCCCAATTCGATACCCGATCCCTTATGTCCTCTTCGCCATTAAAACCATCATTCCGGCTAGAGTTTGATTGATTGAACTGAATTGAAGGATTTTTTGGAGCCTCATAGTTAACATTTCTAACCGATTCTTGCTGAATGGCTGGATTGGGTTGTGGGTATACACGAGTATTTTCATCTATTTAGAATTGTGGTGTGTAACGCCCAGAATAAAGTCGAAACGAGCAATATAATAATAATGGGTTTAGTCAGGATTATTTAATGAAAATAAGAGGGAAATAGATTATGGACCGAGTTAACCTTACGGGTTACGCGTTGGGCGAGTTTGAGGTCCCAGGATCACCCGGTATATATAAACGGATCAGCTAGAGCCACTCTCATTTGCAACTCAACACCCAACTTCTAGAGAGAGAATGTAGAGAGAGAAAGTAAAGAGGAGGTGAAGATTCAAGGCTCGGTTGATCAAGATATTGAAGATCCGTGTTTATGGACATCAAACAACAAGAAAGGACCAAGAATCCAGGTAAGAAACATCATCTAATCGTTTCTTTAGATTGAACCCGGATTCTAGGGTTTGGGGTTTTTGAAAGTGGCAAATAATCATCCAAAACTCATGTTTTTGTGTAAGAAAACATGTAAAAAGCTTAGATATAAGTTCATGGATGAAAACTAAGGTTTTGGATGTAAAAAGTTGAAGTTTTGGGTCAAAAACGAGCTGGATCGTCATTGCGTTAAGAGAAACTGTCAGTTCGTCCAGAGAAACTGTTAGTTCTTCCTGCGAAACTGTGGATCATCCAGCGAAACTATAGTTTCGCTGGTAATTTTGCAGCCATGCATACCAACGAAAGTTGGGCGAAAATGTCGCGCGAAACTAGCCGCGAAACTAGCAGCGAAGCTGCTGATCTTGCAGCGAAATTAGCAGCGAAATTAGGCAGAAATTAACCTCTTTGGGTGTTGACTTATCTGCAGGCTGTGTGGAGTGACCCTTGCTTAGAAAGCTTGATTGAGAAGCTACTCTCTGAGTCCAGGTGAGTTCTAGATCCCTATTTCAAAGGTTTCAAACTGTTTGGGGCTGGAAATGCATATTTAACGTTTTTATAAGATTTGGGTGTATACCTGTATGTGCATGTGCATGTGAATCTGTATGTGAATGGATGATGCGTGATGATTATATGATGATGTGTGATGATGTTATGTATGGATACGTTATGTTTTCTTTATGTTCATTGCGTATGATTATGTAGCTTTACGTGGTGTGATTATATTAATGAACGTAGAGTATTATCTTACCGAAGTGAAAGATTTAAGATAATGAATGTGGAACATAATGAAAGGATGTATAAAAGTCTTGCAAGAAAATGTAAAAGGGTTCATGTTGATGCATGTATGTCCCTAGATCATGAGTTGTAATGTAATAAATCTTGTCTGTCTGATTATGATGTAATAGTATCGATTAATGAAATGATATTAATTGTTTGTTACTTGTGATGTTTAATATTTCATTAATGAGTCGTGATTGAATTGATTGGGTTTATGATTGTTTGAATGATTGCACATTATGTTATATTAATTAAAACATTCAAACTTAACTTAATGAAGTTCTCATGCGAATGGCCCATGCGAATGGACCACACACATGAATAACTTCATACGATTGACTCAATCGCACGACTGAACCAGGAGACTGGATCAGTCGTATGATTGACACATAAGATTGACTCAATCGCACGACTGAACACTCAGTCGTGCGGATGAATCAACCGCATGGTTCAATCACACGACTGAACCATACTTGTGGCCCAGTCACCCGATTGAACAATACTAACCTATAAATAGACCCAATTCGTGGAAAAACGAGGGCATTCATCCCATTACGATTCCAGACGTACCATAGCCGTCCAGAAGCCTCCCAAATCGTTCTCCAAGTTCACAGAACACATCAGATCCATTCCTAATCGATTTCTGACGTTGATTTCAATTCTTGATTGATTCATTGTGTGTTCTCACTGATTGGATCGCCAATCAAATAGGATTCCGCACTATTTGAGTTGGTTTAACACGCTAATCACTAGGTATTTCGTTCAAATACCAGGTCCTAACAAGTGGTATCAGAGCTTTGGCTCTTGATTACGTGTTGATTCAATCAAGATTGCATAAAAGTTTGTGTTTTTGCACGAAAAACTCAATCTTTGGCATCAAAAGTGATCTTGGACGTTCCCTGCTCATCGAAGTTCAGTTTCTACGGACTTAGGCGATTAGGACTTGTGAAATTTCGAATTTTTACGGCTGAAACCCGTCAAACCTAGAAATTTTCGCAAAACAGCAGCTTCAGTCGCACGAGTGACCCATTCGCACGACTGGACTCCATTCGCATTGCTCATTCGCACGATTGGACCTAGTCGCACCCTCATTCGGCCGACTGAACCGTTCGTTCGCATAACTCATACGCACCAGAGTCATTCGCACGACTGAACCAATCGCCCAGTTCAGTCGCACGGTTGAACCAATCGCAGAGTTCATACGCACGATTAGACCATTCGCATCCTTCAGTCGCATCAGTGAAAGTTTGTTTGATTAGATTCTAAGTTTATTAGCCATGGAAGTTCAGATGTCAGCCTTTACTGCTGGGAAGGACTCGAGGATTCAGAACCTGCTGTTGCTCGAGAGTGAGGTGGGTAATCACAATAAACCACCAAAACTCTTGACTTTAGATGAGTTTCCCCACTGGAAACAACGTTTTGAGATCTACCTCAATGGAGTAGATCCTAATCTGTGGGAAGCTATTGAGGTCGGTTATAGTACACCGGTGGGAGCTGATGGAGTTAAATTAACGTTAAGTGGGATGACAGACGCACAGAAAGTAAAGTACAATGCAGAGAAAAGGGTTTATGCATTGATCACTCAGTCTATCCCCAAAGACATATTCCACCAGTATTCAGAGAACAAGCAGTCCAAGAAACTGTGGGATAAGCTAGAGAAGAGATATGATGGGAATGCGTCATTGAAGGCAATTAAGGCAAAGGAGTTAAAGAAGGAATTCGATAACTTCTCATCGATTGGTAATGAGAGTTTAGACGAAGTCATAGACAGATTCTACCACTTGATGAGCGAATTGCATACACATGGAGTTGAAACGACTATGGAAGAGAAAGTAAGCAACTTCGCAGACGGATTTCCTGATAAGTGGGCTTCATTTGTGTCTAACCTTAGACAGAATGAAATGCTTATAAAGCTGGATATAAATGACTTCATTCTTAAGTTGCGAGAAGAAGCTCTAAGGATGAAGTATAGAGCTCAGAAGTCTGCGTACACACAAAATCCAGCTTTATACAACGCCACGCCTCAAGCTAAGACATCTGGAGCACCTCTCCAGACTACATTTGTGTCTAGCTCAGAAGTCTGCGTACACACAAAATCCAGCTTTATACAACGCCACGCCTCAAGCTAAGACATCTGGAGCACCTCTCCAGACTACATTTGTGTCTAGCTCGTCAGGTCCTTCACATACTTCTCCTTCTGGATCAGACACGTCAGGGTCACCATGTACCCATTATATTGGATCAGAAGCAAGTGCTACCAAACTGAAGACCGAGAACCTCAGTAATGTGACCGTAGAAGTAGCTCGAGAGCATATGGATCTTTTAGCAGCAGTGGTTCATTCATATGATGGACTTGTTGCCGGGAAGATTGGAAACTGCCATCTGGCAGATGAGGACTACGAGCAGGTGGACGAAATGGAGCTTGAGAGGATGGATATAATGTGGGCCTTAGCTAGCGGCTGTCCGAAGGGCAAAGAAGTTCGTTAAGAAGACAGGACAGAATTTGATAGCTACTAAGGATACCACATTTGGATTTGACAAAAGCAAAGTGACCTGCTTCAACTGTGGAGAGAAGGGGCACTTCAATAGAGAATGTGTCAAGCCAAAGAAGACGGGTAATGGGAACCCGTTCTCGTCCTTTACTCGCCAAGACAAGCAAGCCTCCAGTTCTACTTCATCAAACAAGGATCCAAAAGCCTTGACTGCTCATGATGATGAAGGACAGGATTGGAGTTTTAGGTTTGTCTCACCAGGAGAATCTAACATTGCCAGTGTTGAAGATATTGATGATGATTCTGCGAGTGAAGGTGATCTAGCAGTTGAGATAGCGATGTCACATAGTGAAGAAACAACTGCAGTTGAGGTCAGTTACAAGCCAAAGGAGGAGACTTCCACGTCAGAGACAGAAAAGTCAGAATCACCAGAACCAGAGACGTCTGATACTGCGTTGATGGCTAACTCTTCTGAACCAACACAGGTAAGTACAACAGACCAAATGTTTAATAATCATGCTTGTTCTGATTGTGATATGTTTAGGAATAGCATTGATGAAAAATTTGCTAGGTTATTAGATCACAATGATAACTTAGTAAAAGATTTACAACTGTGCACTGAGGCTAATAGAGTTCTAAAACAAAATGAGCATAGTTATAAAGAAAAGATAGACCTATTGACTAAACAGCTTAGGGAAACCGAAGTAGTTGCCTTTAACCAAGCAAATGACATTAGGTACTATCTAAACTCCCTAGAGGACACTAAGAAGCAAAAAGCAGTTCTAGAAGTAGAAGTTAGTTCATTAAAACAGAAACTGCACAGTTGGACTAGTTCTTCACACATAGTTCAACACTTAGTGAGAGAAAGGAATAACGGGGAGGGATTAGGCTACAAAGTGGTTCCACCTCCACCTGAGACCTTGATGAACACTAAGTCTAGACCAGTAAACAACAACCCCATCAAGGATCATGTGGTGACTACTCCTCTTGTTACTGATCCAGACATATCATGTTCATCTACTGAATCTGGACAGAAACAAAAGGAGGCCACTTCAAAGGCAAAGGGTAAATTGCCTTGTGTTAATCTGGAAAATGAATTTGAGAAAATTAACTTAAAGTCAGGGTCAAACAGAGTCAAATCAGAACCTAAAAGGACTTCAAACGTAATTTTCACATGCTTCAAGTCCAAAACCAGTTAACCAAAAAGTGGAACATGTTAAACAGGTTAAAACAGTTAATTTTGTTAAACCAGAGAAAACATCAAACATACAAGAGTCAAAACCTAAAGTGATTGATGTTACTAGAGTGTCACGCACTTCTCCACAAAGAAAGTCTACTTATAAAGTTGATAGCAGATCATGCTACAACTGTGGAGAATGTGGACACATTGCTTCCTATTGTCCTTTCTATCAGACACCTAGGAAGAAGATTGATCTTCAGGACTCTAGACCTAGGTCTTCTAAGAGGAGTTCTCTAACTCCACCTAGAAGATCTAGTGAACCTAAAGTCCAACCTGTAAGCCAGACGACTGTTTATCATAAACAGGCATTGCACAAATCTGGCTTATGGAAAGAGAAGTCATCCTGCGGTCGATACTGATGACAAGAAGGAATCTGAGCTACCCTCACCCTCTAAGGGTCAATGGGTAGAGTTTATGATGTGTGATGCCTCTGGGAAACCCAAGACAGTAAAGGCTTGGGTTCCTAACCTAAACTAATACATTTACTTTATATGTGCAGGGTGTTCGATATAGCGCTGAGACTAACACGTGGATTATAGACAGCGGAGCATCCAGGCACATGACAGGAAATAGAGCCCTTTTATCAAACGTCAAACAAATAAAAGGAGGGCATGTTTCCTTTGCAGGAAACAAGGGAGGATACATCACAGCACAGGGAGAAGTGGGAAATCAGAAAGTTAAGTTTGATAAGGTGAACTACGTTCAACAACTTCAGAATAACTTACTTTCTGTTTCCCAAATCTGCGATAAAGGATTTAAAGTCATCTTCGACAACAAGAAGTGTTACGTGCTGAAGAAAGACTACATGATCCCGAGGACCAAGTTCTGATGACTGCTTCAAGATATAAAGACCTTTATGTCTTGGATCTGTCAACAGCTGCTACAACGGATCATGAGGTTCAGTGCTTTCTATCTAAAGCTACTGAGAAGGACTCAATCTCCTGGCATAGGAGAATGGGACACATTAGTCAAAGGAAGATGAATCATTTGATTCAGAAGGATTTAGTAAGAGGAGTAAATGTCAAGAACTTCCAACTTCCTGACTTTTGTGTAGCTTGCAAGAAAGGCAAACAGACAAAGAAGTCTCATAAGGAAAAGAAAGTTCATTCAATAGAACTTCCTCTTGAACTTCTTCACATGGATCTGTTTGGTCCAGTCAGTACAAGGAGCATTGCAGGCGATTTGTACTGTTTTGTGGTCACTGATGACTACTCAAGGTTCACTTGGGTAATGTTTCTGAAATCCAAATCAGAAACATTTGAGTCATTCAAGGAATTAGTAACCACACTGGAATCTCTCTACAAGCTAAAAGTTAGACAAGTACGCTCAGACAACGGGACAGAATTCAAGAATCAATGGATGGAGGCATACTGCAAGGAAAAGGGAATTGTTCATCAATTCACTTCTGCCTACACGCCTCAGATGAATGGTGTTGCTGAGAGGAAGAATAGAAGCTTGATAGAGACTGCACGACTATGCTGGCTGACTCGAAACTGCCTATCCAATTCTGGAATGAGGCAGTGGCAAATGCATGTTATACACTGAATCGAGTCCTAATAGTCAAGCGCCACGGAAAGACATGTTATGAGCTACTACAAAGACGCAAACCAATTTGGAGTATCTTGAACCTTTTGGCGCGCCGTGTACACTTCTGAAGAAGACACAAGAAGGAAAATTCAGCGAGAAGGCAGATGAAGGAATCTTTCTAGGATACAACATACCGAATAAGCGAGTTTACAATAACTCAACGGGTCTTGTAGAAGTGTGGTGTAATGTCGACGTTCAGAGATATACCACACCACCTACAGGCAAAGGACCTGCATACTTCTTCGATTATGATGGATTCTTCAAGTCCTTCAACATCCTCTCTCTCCCTCGGATGATGAGTTAGCTACTAGGATGATGTATGATATTCTGAATACACCATCTAGCACACAGGGAGAATCATCTACTCAGTCAGGGGGAGTAGTCGATGACAGTGACTCCTCCTCTGAAGATGAAACTGAAGCAGATGACCAGAACAGTCAGGAGGAACAGGTTCCAGTTCCTGAAAGTCCACAAGCATCTACGAGTGATGCTCCTTCGACTTCGGAACCTCAAACTCCAACTACCTCAGATGCAGAACAAAATGTTCATAATCTCGGTTCTGAGGTGGCTGTTCCTACTACTCCAGGATCACGACTAAACGTCTATCATCCCCTTGACAATGTTATTGGGGATGTCAGATCAGGAGTACAAACCCGAAATCAGCTATACTCAGCTGATTACGCCTCGGTTATGGAGAAAGGTTACATTCATGATGGTGCTTATCGATGTTTTGTCTCGCAGGTTGAGCCAAAATATGTCAGTGAGGCACTAAATGATGAGGCGTGGGTGAGTGCCATGCAAGAAGAACTTCTGCAGTTTAAGAAGTTAGGTGTATGGACTCTGGTTGATAGACCTAAAGGTGCTAAAGTCATTGGCACCAAATGGGTACTAAAATGCAAGAAGGATGACCAAGGAGTCATTATCAGGAACAAAGCTCGACTGGTGGTTCAAGGTTTTCGCCAAGTCGAGGGGATTGACTATAATGAGGTGTTTGCACCCGTGGCAAGGATGGAAGCCATTCGTATCTTCCTTGCCTATGCATCGTACATGAAGATTAAAGTCTACCAATTAGATGTGAAGAGTGCATTCCTTCATGGGGAAATCAGGGAAACAGTCTATGTAAGTCAACCCGAGGGATTTGAGATCCTTATCATCGGGATAGAGTTTACAAGCTCGACAAAGCTTTATATGGGCTTCATCAAGCTCCTCGAGCTTGGTATGAGAAACTCTCGACTCATCTTGTGAAACACGGATTTCGCAGGGGAGTCATTGACTGTACACTGTTTATTAAAGAAAAGGATGGCGACCTACTGCTTGTACAGATATATGTTGATGACATAATCTTCGGGTCAAAGAACGAAGAGTTATGTAAAGAGTTTGAAGCAGTGATGAAGAAAGAGTTTGAGATGAGTGCTATGGGGGAGATGAAGTTCTTTCTCGGGTTACAGGTGGATCAAACACCTAATGGAATTTTCTACATCAGACCAAGTATGTAGGAGACATTCTCAGTCGCTTTGACATGGAGAATGCTTTTGCTGCTGGGACTCCACTTGCTACGAATCATGATATAGCACCTGATGAGAATGGAGATCTAGTAGATGCCACTATGTACCGAGGAATGATTGGATCCCTCATGTATCTCACTGCCTCAAGACCTGATATTATGTATGCTACATGTCTATGTTCTAGATATCAGGCTAAACCAAAGGTCAACCATCTGATCGGGGTCAAGAGGATTTTTCGTTATCTGAAGGGTACACCCACACTTGGATTATGGTATCCTCATGATGATGACTTTGAGCTTACCGCGTATAGTGACTCGGATTACGGGGGCTGCAAGATGAACTACAAGTCTACATCAGCAGGGTGTCAATTCTTTGGGAGAAGATTAGTTACCTGGCAGTGTAAGAAGCAGACATCGGTTGCATTGTCAACCTGTGAAGCCGAATATGTTGCTGCTGCAAGTTGCTGTTCACAACTCATCTGGATTCAACAGCAAATGCGGGATTACGGTTTAAAATTCTCATCTACTCCTATTTTGTTGATAACTCTGCTGCAAGACCTGATATTATGTATGCTACATGTCTATGTTCTAGATATCAGGCTAAACCAAAGGTCAACCATCTGATCGGGGTCAAGAGGATTTTTCGTTATCTGAAGGGTACACCCACACTTGGATTATGGTATCCTCATGATGATGACTTTGAGCTTACCGCGTATAGTGACTCGGATTACGGGGGCTGCAAGATGAACTACAAGTCTACATCAGCAGGGTGTCAATTCTTTGGGAGAAGATTAGTTACCTGGCAGTGTAAGAAGCAGACATCGGTTGCATTGTCAACCTGTGAAGCCGAATATGTTGCTGCTGCAAGTTGCTGTTCACAAATCATCTGGATTCAACAGCAAATGCGGGATTACGGTTTAAAATTCTCATCTACTCCTATTTTTGTTGATAACTCTGCTGCAATTGCAGTAACTAAAAATCCGGTCCAACATCCTAAGACCAAACACATCGGTATTAAATACCATTTCATAAGAGATTGCTTTGAAAAGAACTTAATTGATGTGGTTAAAATTAATACTGATTTTCAACGCGCTGACCTCTATACTAAAGCCTTTGATAAACCACGTTTTCAATATTTGCTAGAGGTCAACGGCGTTAAAAAGAAAAGTGAGGTAATTCCTGATGATGATAATGTGTAGTCCGATGCAGTTTAGTTAAAGTTTATTTTATTTTATTTTATTTGTCTATTTTATTTTATTTTATTTAAACTCATGTTATTTTGCTGTTTATGAAAATCCTAAAATAATTAAACCAGAAATGATTTTAGTATTTTAGGGGGAGAATATGTCAGCAAGTTAACATTAAAAAAAAAAATAAAATTGAGGGAGAAGGAGTAACTAGCTGAAATAAGGTAGATTGTGTCTGTGATACCGATTCAATACTTTTGGAAAATGATAGTACACAGGAACATATCAAGAGGGACTTTAAAAATTTAAGTTTTGGAAAGATGCAAAAGTTCAAAGTATAAGTCTAGTATAAGTCTGTGTAGTCTAAGCAATACAAAAAGGGAAGATGATAGAAAACTGGCAACTCCTAAGGTGACACAAAGAAAGTAGACTTAGAGGCTGCTAGACCACAAATGATATGTTGGTAGATTCAACACAATAGACAATTAGACCTGATTGGTGATCTCAAGATCAAACTAAGTTGTTCAACTGACTGTGGGCTTCCATCTTATCACTGGTTAACACAATCAACAATATTCCAATAAGGGGTAATGAGCAATTAAACGCCACAAATGTGTGCGGATGACCATAATTAGAGCTAAGCAAGAAAAAAATGAAAGACAAATGCAATAAAGCTAATGACTTATGTTGTTGGTGCATTTTGTGTAAAATAAAATAAGCTGCTCTAACAAGGAGATAGGTTGTGTCTCTGCTGTGCGATGGCACTGACCTGAGGATAAGCATAACCTAGATATTCTAGAATTCATTGTTGTTTGCCGCCTCTCTGCTGTGCGATGGCACTGACCTGAGGACAGGTTCTCTTTGAAAGCTCTAAGAATAGTCTCTTCTTGTAATAATACCCGTAGACCGCTCAAAAGCTCCTGAGAATGTTGATTACCATATAAGTGTGGGATCCACAAATGTTAGTTGAAATAATTAAACCTAAATAAGTCACCAGTCTATGTCAAAAGTCTGTGTATGGATTTAAGTGGACAAACATACTGACAATCATTGTGGCTACATTCTCAAAGGTTCAAATCAATGTGAAAATCTAAGAGCTTCAGTATGATTTCCTTAAGTTGCTAACGACTCTGGATGAACACTAACAATTGAGCATCAAAAGATTTTGATAACAAGTCCCAAATGATTTGACTTGCCTGTATGATTCCAAAATTGAATTGGTCCAGATATGATCAATCCAAGTTGAAGCTGTCTACTCCAGAACCAAATCCCGTAGATGTCTATCTTAGGATTTATCTCTCACAAAAAGCCAAAAATATGTCTGTTTATGTAATTAGTTTAAAGTCTTAAATTAGTTAGTTGTTTTAATTTTAATTTTAGTCAAGTGTCGGGCTACATCAGGAAAATCAGAAGGAATCAACTCACTAAAAGGGTCATGTCTGAGATGATCATATGGGCTTTGAATGTTTAAAATAGTCACGTCTGAGGTGACAAAGTGTTTTTTAAAAGGGTCACGTCTGAGGTGACTAAAGTGTTTAAAAAGATCACGTCTGAGGTGATCAAAGTGTTTTCAAGATAAAAGGATCATGTCTGAGATGATCAAAGGCTCATAACTTAATTTAAATTAATTTAAAAGAGTTTAATAGTAAATTGGTAAAAATGGCAGAAAAATTAACTAAGTGTGACCCATTCGCACGATTGGACCATGAGAATGGACCAACCATGCGAATGGCTTCCACTCGCACGAATGGCTCACCAGAATAGCCCATTCGACCGATTGGAAGAGGGCGAATGAGTCAGTCGACCGATTGAAACTCATTCGGTCAACTGAACATGCGAATGAAAGGCACGACTGAGCCACTCGACCGACTGAATCTCAGTCGGTCAGCTGCATGCGACTGTTTGGGCCAATCGTACGATTGAGCTTGAGTCGCCCGAATGAACGGGGCGACTGAGGCCAGTCGGCCGACTGAGCCCAGCTTCAGTATTTAAAGGGCTCTGTCGATCGCATTTCATTCATCACTCCCAAATCGCCCCTAAATCGCACTCCTTACCGTTACGCTGCCAAAATTTTATTTGCCCTAGTTTTACCGTTGATTGTGATTCACTAACGTTCGCCATTCATCATACAGGTAATTTGAAGTCTTGTTTCACCAAAAACAGAAGGATTGGAACCCTAACTTGGATTGTTCGACTGTGAAACTTGAACCGAGACAAGCAAGCCCTAATAACCTATTAAAACCAAGCAAAACGTTAAAATTAAGTCAAATAGGTTATTAGTAATGAGAATGCGAGTCTAATGAACCGGTTAATTGGGTTAAACGACTTAGTTGTTGAAGTTTCGAACGATCGGCGACTGAACAACTGAGACAGGCGACTGGTCGTCCGGATGAACTTCAATCGCACGATTGAATATTGCGATTGGATCATTCGGCCGAATGAACCATACGATTGAGCTCAGTCGGCCGACTGAACCATTCGCAGACTCAGTCAGCAGACTGAACCCAATCGCATGTCACAGTGACCAGAATGAGTCCAGTCGTATGAAAGACCAGACGACTGACTTCAGTCGCATAATTCATTCGCACGAATGAATCAGAATGATTTTCAACTTTACACTTAGAACAGAATTTTTCATGTCTTATGTGCTAATCGTTCTATGTCTTGTGTGTTTCAGGAAAATGGCAGAAAGGTGGTCCATAAATCCAAAGCACAACATCTGTGCTCATTTGGATCACACCACCAGGAACGGAGCCGAGTTTACGGACATTATAGCCTTTCTGAGACGGTCCCGGATTCATAAGGCTATCTCTACGCCTTGCACGCCATATAGATCACTCCATCGGGCCTTCTGGGAGAATGCCTCGGTGGACCGCTCCCGTGAGCCGTACTGCATTAGGAGCTCCATATTAGGCCATGATATTGAGATCTCTGCTGCCGACTTTCAGAGGGTCCTAGAGTTTGGGGACGACACTGATCATCCAACTAGACTACATCCGTTGACAGTGAGAGGATGCTTCTTGAGGATAAAGTACGCTGGGGACATCAACTCAGGTGTGCTCAACAAGAGCAACCTGAGCCCTCAGTATAAGTACTTAGCACACGTGATCCTCAAGTGTGTGGCATCGAGGAGGGGTGGGTTTGACGACCTCTCAGACCAGATTCAAAATGCCTATGTGGCACTGGTTCTGAACCACCCCTTCAGTTTTTCCAGCATGATATTCTCCTATTTGGTGGAGAACTTGGAGGCCAAGGGTAAAGAGGGGTTTTGTATGTACCCCAGATTCTTACAACTCGTCTTCAACGAGAAGCTGCCACAGTTGCCTAAGAAGAGTCATGACGCAGTGGCTTTGGAGATTATGGATGATACCACTCTGGGCAGGATGAGAGTGTACAGGGGGAAGCAAGTAAAGCCCCAAGTGAAGAGACTGATTGGCCACCTGGCCAACGAGCAGTATGTGGCACCTGGTAGACGCAAATGGCGTCATGATGACAGCGACTCCGACGATGAGAGGTTACTTCTACCAGATATGGATTCTGATGATGATGATAGCGGCGACGCCGGGGATGATATGCCTGCTCCATCTAGAGGCACTGATTCAGACGTTATTCCCCCGGGGTCCGCCACTGCCGGAGAGGTTGCTGAGATGGCCGGTTTCCATCGGGAGTTTGTAGCTGGTGATCAAGAGGAGGAGGAGTCAGATGAGGAGCTCCTCACTAGGACTGTGGGAAGCAAAGTGGTTCCCACAGACCACGGGCTTAGGGTGGTTGGTGAACACCCTCGGGACTCCTCAGAGAGAGAGACTGACCCGAACTATGTTCCGGGTTCAGTGGGCAGAGCTGCAGGGGGAGCATCCACTTCCACCGGGACTAGGAGGAAGCGGATGGCTCAACCCCATGGATTGAAGAAGAAGAAGCGTCGCCTGACCTTCGTTACCACTGCTGCCACTACTTCCACCACCACAGCCACCACTACCACCACCACTGACATACCACCCATCACCACAACCACCACATCCACTACTTCCACTACCACAGCCACCACCTTACCTACCACCACTGTATCCTTCCCATCCACCACCAGACCATTCACACCTACATCACCAGCACCAGCCTACCGACCCATATTCACCACTGCCACTGCCACCACCACCACACATCATGCTGGACCCTCAGCCCAAACACCACATGTTTATGGATCTACTCTACCTCACATCGGGGTAGAGGAGCAGCTCTCAGCGCTTAACCGTATGGTGATGCGCCTACTTGCTGCAGATGAGGAGAAGGCGGCGCAGATCCGCCAGCTGACCGACCTGACTGCTGCCCAGTCTCAGCAGATGGCAGAGCAGGCTCGGGTGATAGACCAGCAGAACCAGCTAATCGATGCTCAGAGAGTCGAGGTGTCCCAACTCCAGGACCAGCAGGCCTAGTCCGTCAAACGTATAGAGGAGTTGGAGACGACCAACAAGACGATTATGCTGAGGTTAAAGGGGTCGAAGGATGAGCCCTTGAAGCTAAAGGAGGGTGACGGGGATGATGGAGATGGTGATGATGAAGATGATGATGATGATGAGGAAGATGATGATGATGAGGAAGAGACTGAGGAAGACAGGACAGAAGGTAGAGATGATGATGACGAAGCAGAAGGAGGGGATGCGGCTGCATCGGCCTCTGCTTCTGGTCAAGAACGAAGATCTAAGCATCGACAGGACCAGTCATCCACCACTTCTGCTCCTCCGAGCGGCACGCCCATGATTCAAGACAAAAGTACAGATTAGATGTCTTATGTATTTATTTATTTTGTATTTGAATCATGTAATGAAAAACAAGTGTGTTGAATGTTTCTATATTAAGTTGATATAATTCTGTTTGATTACTTACTAATGGTTTACGTGTTGAATGTTTATATCAAACAGATCCAAACTTTCAAAGGGATGAGTTTGACTTTGCTCCCCTTCAAATGGTCAAGACTCAATTAACCATGATTCTTGATCTGCAAGGGATTGTCAGAAGGTTTGTGAGTTATACCCCTGAAGAAGGGGAAATAATTCATGACCTATCTGATGAGCAACTGGCAGAGATGTTCAGACTCAATCCTGATGAAATAGTCAAGGATGCTCCAACAGTTGATTCAACCAGTGATGAAGAACTAAATGACATTGATGAAGTTGAGGTTGAAGATATTACTGCAGAAGAGTACCCTCAGTATGCTGACATCGAGGGTAATGTGGTCCCCAATCTGGGTGAATCCCTAGTCAGTGATACGTTTGAGGTACTAGACAAGATGGAGCAAGAAACTGAAAAGACTGAAGGAACAGCCCAAGCCTCCAATGATGATGTAGACATTGGAAAGGCTGAGTGGGCTGCCTGTTTTTAAGAAGTAAGAGCCCAGCGTGCTGCACCAAAGAAAGATGCCTACACCAAGCTCTACAGAGCCAAGAAACACCATAAGGTGTTAGGCAGGATTATCTCATGGGCTTATTTTGATGACCTTAACGCGTATGCAGTTAAGAGGGAGCAGGGCATAGAGTACTTCAGGTTCCCACATGATCTGAAGACTCTACCTGGTTTTGAGCTCAACCAGCTGGCTAAGCTAAAGCTGCTGTATGCTGACCCAAGAAAGATGTCAGGCTGGTTCGAGGCTGCCCTGAAGAAGGAGTACCACCAGATGGGTTAACTTCAGACCACAACAGCCTACGAGGTATATAAGAAGGTCTGAGGTTGATGCCATTACTGGCAAGCCCAAGATTATGCTGAAGTGGAGTCCTCCGCGCACTATGTCGAGAATCCCTCTCAGGGAAATGCCACAGGACTTCACTCCACACTTCAAAATGGTGGTACTATGATTGGAGAACTGCTGAAGCTGTCATAGTTCTGAATAAAGAGGGCCAAATGGATACTATCAGGGTATTCGACCCGATGTGGCTAACCAACTTGTCTGCTAATGATGTCTATACTTTATACAAGTGGCCACTGTTCTATGACACACAAGACATTGTACAAGCCCTCCAGTTCCAAAACGTTATACGACTTTGCTTTGCGTTTGAGATTCACGCAGGAGTCACTAAAGAGGAGAAGTACAAGAAGTATAAGGAGGTGATGCAGAAGACAAGAGATTAGATAGATCTAGGTCCAAGGGGGAGTTTGTTGATGCATGTATGTCCCTAGATCATGAGTTGTAATGTAATAAATCTTGTCTGTCTGATTATGATGTAATAGTATCGATTAATGAAATGATATGAATTGTTTGTTACTTGTGATGTTTAATATTTCATTAATGAGTTGTGATTGAATTGATTGGGTTTATGATTGTTTGAATGATTGCACATTATGTTATATTAATTAAAACATTCAAACTTAACTTAATGAAGTTCTCATGCGAATGGCCCATGCGAATGGACCACACGCATGAATAACTTCATACGATTGACTCAATCGCACGACTGAACCAGGAGACTGGATCAGTCGTATGATTGACACATAAGATTTAATCGCACGACTGAACACTCAGTCGTGCGGATGAATCAACCGCATGGTTCAATCGCACTACTGAACCATACTTGTGGCCCAGTCGCCCGATTAAACAATACTAACATATAAATAGACCCAATTCGTGGAAAAACGAGGGCATTCATCCCATTACGATTCCAGACGTACCCTAGCCGTCCAGAAGCCTCCCAAATCGTTCTCCAAGTTCACAGAACACATCAGATCGATTCCTAATCGATTTCTGACGTTGATTTCAATTCTTGATTGATTCATTGTGTGTTCTCACTGATTGGATCGCCAATCAAATAGGATTCCGCACTATTTGAGTTGGTTTAACACGCTAATCACTAGGTATTTCGTTCAAATACCAGGTCCAAGGGGGAGTTTGTTGATGCATGTATGTCCCTAGATCATGAGTTGTAATGTAATAAATCTTGTCTGTCTGATTATGATGTAATAGTATCGATTAATGAAATGATATGAATTGTTTGTTACTTGTGATGTTTAATATTTCATTAATGAGTCGTGATTGAATTGATTGGGTTTATGATTGTTTGAATGATTGCACATTATGTTATATTAATTAAAACATTCAAACTTAACTTAATGAAGTTCTCATGCGAATGGCCCATGCGAATGGACCACACGCATGAATAACTTCATACGATTGACTCAATCGCACGACTGAACCAGGAGACTGGATCAGTCGTATGATTGACACATAAGATTGACTCAATCGCACGACTGAACACTCAGTCGTGCGGATGAATCAACCGCATGGTTCAATCGCACGACTGAACCATACTTGTGGCCCAGTCGCCCGATTGAACAATACTAACCTATAAATAGACCCAATTCGTGGAAAAACGAGGGCATTCATCCCATTACGATTCCAGACGTACCCTAGCCGTCCAGAAGCCTCCCAAATCGTTCTCCAAGTTCACAGAACACATCAGATCCATTCCTAATCGATTTCTGACGTTGATTTCAATTCTTGATTGATTCATTGTGTGTTCTCACTGATTGGATCGCCAATCAAATAGGATTCCGCACTATTTGAGTTGGTTTAACACGCTAATCACTAGGTATTTCGTTCAAATACCAGGTCCTAACAGTTCACAACTCAATGAGAGTTGTTAGCCCGATTGTGTTACAACGTGCGATCTTGGTTGACCCATGAGGGTTCACACAGAGGAGTCAATCTTGGTGACTACTCCATATGTGCGATATTGGATCCTTGTCACTTAACCTTAGATGATATGGCTTTGTGCCCAAGAGGGGGGTTAAGCATACGACAGGATCTAGATAAAAGTGAAAGATAATAAAAAGTGCGAAAAGTGCGAAATGTAGGAAACGTGCGATATGTACGAAATGAACGATGACGGAAGATAATAAATATTACCTTGATGTATGTATGATGTATGATCACGTGCGATAGTAATAAAATGTTTTAACGAAGGAAAGGTAATATATTTTTACAAAACTAGAACTCACTCAGCAACGCTGACTTTTATGTATTTTCCAGTTGGCAGGTAATGATTGCTGAGGATGGCACAGGCGCAGCTACTTAGCAAGTTTTTTGGACGGCATCCATTTATATAATGATGATGTTTTTGTGATGTAATGCAAACAAATGATATTTTTGTAACGGTTGACAATGTTGTATTATTTTGCAAAAGCAATTATTTATATATGAAATGGTTTTACTTATTCCGCTGCAATGTTTTAGTAAATATGAATGTATGTTTTATGTTTTATGTGCAATGATTGTCCAACTTTGAGCGTCCCGGGAACATGGCCTTACATGGTGGTTGAGGTATAGGGTTTCCTTGAACTGGGTTAAATGATGAGACTTGTTGCTGAGGTGGTGGAGCATTATGTGGTGGGAACAGTGGAGGAGGAATATCACCTAAAGGTTGTTCTCTTTGTGGCGGAGATTGATTGGACGGAACACCTTGATTACCCGAGTTATTCATATTGTTGAATGGATTGCTTTCCGGTGTCTTGGAAAGTCCAGGTAAATCCAACTAGCTTTGGCTGATGAAGTCTCTTCTTCAGACCAAGTACCTCATGGAATAGAAGTTGTTAAAGGATTGGCTTTGTGAAAGACTCGGTTGACTTGTGCTGTTTTTTCAATCTCAGAATTAAAGAGCAACGGTGAAGTCCTTCCGGAATGTCTCGTATGTGTAAGAGTCTTGAACTACCTGCACACAAGAAACAAATACTCGCGTAATTCCGAACGACAAAGGTAACAAATAAACTAAAAACAAGAAAAAGAAAATATTTTTGGTTTTTTTATATATTTTTAAGAAAACAAATAACTATTACAAACACTAAGCACAACGATTCCCCGACAACGACGCCATTTTGATCGATGTCGTGTGCTCGGTCTAAAATATTAATTAAAGAGTCCTTAATCACTTTTAATAGTAAAGGGTAAGAAGGGTGTCGAATCGACAGGGAATCACAGTGAAGTGCTAGGAACGATTAAACTAAAAGATTAAACATTGAAAAGTAAATTGATTTATGGATTTATTTGAGAATAACTAAATGAATGAAATAAAAGTTTAGGTTTTTAACTATCTTGAAGAAAAAGCAACCCACTTCAGGATTTAGGTTTAGCAAAGTGTTAATTTTTCTGGAATGAAACCTAGTGAGAAGTCATTAATGGTGACTTACACATGATATGATTTAAGTGATAATCATGGATTAAAGCTAAAAGGACCTTATTCACACAATTACATATTGATTAAAGACAACCAAAGTTATAGAATATCCAAATTAGTTTTAAGCATAATCAAACCATCTAAATATTCAAATCATAAATTGAATCCAAATAAACTTAAAAGGTTCAAGATCCAATCCTGAATCTAGGTTACAAACTAAGAAAAACAAGGACTTGCATAAACCCATCCCCCGAAGTGAATCACAAACGAATTAACCTTGCCTCATCATTAAATCTTCAAAGGCAATTGAATGAATCTTGTAGATTTGATGATCTTGATGATGGAAGAGCTTTAGAATGATAAAAGATGGTTAATTTTCATCCAAGATTGCTGTTGTCAAAGTTAAAATTCGTAATTGGGTTTTTCCTTAAAAATCCCTTCAAATTAGGTCAAATCTCAACAAAAACCCGGACCGCAGCGTCAGTGGCGCCTATGGAGGCGTCGGTGGCGCCACCCCTGTGCACAAGCTTGATTTTCATGTGTAACTTTTCGAGATCTTTTCCGTTGATAGGTCGTGCGTCCCGTAACTCCTTTCTAGCTCAAGTTATGCACATTTTAAGATACCGTTGTCGTGCATCTTTGGTTGATCTTATCTTTACTTCTCGAGCTCCAATTCTCGTCCCGTTTCTTCCAATTTCTTCGTATTCTTCACGTTTGACCTACAAACACAAGATAATCCCAAAAAGTAACTCTATTTCTCATAAATTTACTTGTAAAACACAGACATAAAGTCATTAAACATTGAACTTTCATCACCCGATCAGTGTGTAGCACCACCGTCTTCGCTAAAACTTACTTAGGGTTGCAAGCATTACAAAGCTTAAAGCTTTCATGATATGTATCAACTAGCAAGATCATTGATTTTTTCCAAGGTCTAAAGTGTTGAACTTTGTCGTCAAGGTATAAACTTTATGTCTTTCTATTATTTATGTGTTTTAACGCATGTATCTAGATACGGGCTTCGGGTATATAATGAATAAGATAAACTGATTAATGCTTCCGCTCAATTTTTTGATTAAAGGTTTCTATCTTTAGTAACTTTATTTGTTAAAGTTAACCTACAATACCCAATGGCATAGTATATTAATGATGTACTAGGTTAAAAGACAAATAAACATCATTGCTGTTAAATTAGGTAATGTGTATCAAATATAATGCTAAACTTGTGTTTAGATATATATTATCTTATTTCAAGGTTAAGTTTGTGTAGGTATTGTCTGAGTGTTTATATATAATTAACCATCGCTTTGAGGGTTGCTGTAGTAAGTTTGATTATTAGGGGAATAAAGTTGTTGCAACTCTAAAGTTGCTTGGTATAAAAAGGTTTCTTTTGTGTTTGGGATTTAGTTACCACACACACTCTTATCTAATTGTCTATCTCTGTTTGATCATCCATCTTTGATTTTTACTATGTTAGTTTAAAATCTACACAATCTTTTTGAATATTACCAAGTACTATCTTATATTGATTCATATAGTTTTAGCATGATATTAAGATCTTATTAAATTAGGGTTTGTTCCTATCATCATTGTATTAAGATATATCATTGCTATAATATTTTAATTACTACGCTTGATACTAGTTTATATAGTATTAGAGCTTTCGGCTCTGGTATCCTCGCTTTTCTACTTCGATTCATTCCATTATTGATGCTTCTTTATTTTTTTTTCTTACATTAGAAACCCTAGATCTATGTTCTTAGTGTTTATTCTCGTTTCTCTTGCCATAATTGATTTGATGCTTTTTAGGGTTTCTATTCTCAAAACACTATATTACAATCATGGTCTTTTGCATCATGAGAGTTATCTATGACCTATCTATTAATTGAGTTTCATCTTGAAACTCGCTGATCTTCCGGTTTAAGGCTATCAAGAGACACTCTTCTTCTAATGAGTTTCTAGTATTTAACCTGATGTGTATAACCATGTATATGCATACACACATATATATGATATGAAATTAACCAAATTTTATTTACATAAAAGAAATGATTATCACCTTTATACTAAATACACACACAATAGGCAAGTGCACCTATCAGATAGTAGTATAGTTTTAGGTAAGAATCGAGTATCAATTCAAGAACATAATGGCTCCCAATACTAAATCGATATCACTATCTAACCGATCAATTGAGTTAGGATTTGCGAAGTTAAGTAAAATAATTAGAAAGTTAAACTAATAAACAAGAAAATAAATATGAGATACTGATGCGTGTGAAAGGTATATATATTTTGATATAGGTTTTTCGCACATATTCAATTTTAAATAGTTATTACTAATACTAAACTACACACACATAAGGCAAATGTACCTGTCGTGAAGTAATATAGTGTTGGTAAGAACCGGGTATCAATCCATGGACACATTAAGCCTACTCAACAACCCTCATAATTGACTATTAGTTTTAGGTTTTAGAAAATGATAAGTTAAACAAAATAATGATAGACATAAATAGATTGAAACTTTTGGTGATTCTTTCAATGAAATAAGAATGTTATCCTAATTTAGATTACACTTATGTAACTGTGATGAATTGGCGGTGTGTTTAAAGATATTGATTAAAGTAATTATGTTAATGTTTATAAATATGAGCTGGCGCGATTTCTTGTCTATTCGCTCCCTAGTGACTCGGACCTCGTCAGGATGAGTTTTACTACATAGATCAAAGCCACTAGTAATGTAGCTAAATCTCTTGTGACCTTTTGACGTACAATTTATGAAAACATATCTTAATGTTAAAACGATAGTTGATCAGGTTCCTTTCTAACATACCATTAACTTTAGAAAACTATAACAATTACTGTAGATTTCTTAGACTAATAAAAGGGAACGCGTAAATGATCAGAAAGTTAAGGTGATATGATTTCTAATAACCATTTCTAGTTCATTAGCTATAGATTTATTATGAAGACCGGTTTCACGAATAAAAGTTAGTCATACGTTTTCAACCTGGTATGACATTAGCAATTACAAATCTTAATTTTATAACTTCCCGTTCAAATGTAGATGCTACCCATCAAAAGTTTTCCCAAGATCATCATAACATTAATCTAATATAAACCACACGATTAGTTTATCACAAGTTACATAAAGTTTCACTAAATTAGGATAACAAATGAAGTTTAGCTCATAATAAGCTTGAACATAACAACAAAGATAAACGATAGAAATGAAATCATCGGTAAATTAGAACAATCAAACTGGTGATCCACTATGGATGATGTTAAACAATCCTAAGCTTCTTCTAAGTGTTGAATGAACCTCCAAAACCTTCTAACGACCTCCAAACGCCGGGTTCCCGAGAGGGAACACCAGGACTTCACATCCCAAAAGCTCCTCATAAAGTTGCAAATGAAGTCATCATTATAGGCTTTCTGGAGTGTTTAAGCACGGCCCCGTGCCTAAAAGGCACGACCTCGTGCTAGTACAATGTACGTAAAACTTGGTCGGCTCGTACGCTCAAATCTTGTCGAGCACGGCCCCGTGTTCAACAAGGCACGACCTTGTGTTTGTGATGGGGCATGCCCCCATGCCTCGGGTCGAGGAACCGTACTTTTTGTCCTATCAGACTGACAAACATGGGGTGTGTTGATTTTAGCACGAGGGTGTGTTTCAGGCTGGGCATGTGGGTGTGCCTCATGAGGCACGACCCCATGCTTGAATTCCGAAGCTTGTTTTTCTTTAATTTCTTCTTATTTAAGCTCTTTTTGTTTATCTTGGTCTTTTCCAAGTCTGAAAGCACAATATGAATGTTTTAAGTAACAAATCATCATTTTTAGTAAGAGTTTCTAGAATAATCGATGTGTAATTGGTGTGTTTTATATGTATAATTTGAAGCACATCAGATATCCCCACACTTAAACTTTGCTTGTCCTCAAGCAAAATCACTCAAAATAGCAACACCACCAAAAACTAAATAAATCAAGATATAAAGATGTCTTTTGAAACCAAACAAACAAACTTGCTTTACCCAAATTAAACAGTTAAGCACATGTGAAATGATATCCTTTCAAGCAATAAAATGGTGTAACACCCAGAAATTAATTAAAGTAAAGAAAAGAAGGGTAAAAAGAAAGAAAAGTAAAATAACCCAAGTTAAGGGGTTAAAGTTATGCAAGAGGCAAACTTTAATATTATTGTGTGTATAAAGGTGGGCATGGCCGCCCATTACCCTGCTACACCAACTTCATCGACTTTTTGGAGATAGAAAGAAGGTTTTGTAAGGTTTCATATAAGGCTGATGCACCCAAAACATTCAAAGTCTTTCCTGCATGCATCGTTGAAGTGCAGAGTAGAGATGCTTCGAAAGTTTTACACCAAGCACTAGAAAATATTCTAAGTGTAAAATCTTCCGAAGCCAAGACCAATATCTTCCGAAGCCAAAAGTGAAATTTCCGAAGCTTCAAAGACAAAGTCTTCCGAAGCCAAGAAGTGAAGACAGATTTCTTCCGAAGACTTTTGAACACATGCTTTATATGATTTACTTTTCCATAAAGCTGGACCCCCTTTCCGCTACAACTCTGTTTAGTCACCAACTTACATGAGTTGGTGAAAAGGTCCATGCTTTTGGTAACTGTACATTAAGGTCTTGAGTCTGTGCTTTCTACTTTATGTACTTTTCCTATTTGTAATATATTAGGATGTAAGCTATGGCATGTCATAGTCACTAGTCAAAAGGCAATCTGCCTTTTGACTCTACATTTGATTTTGTTGTCTAGTTTAATTGTTTCCAGCTGGCCTTCTAAGTATGGCCGGCTGTAGAATGTAGTATAAAGTATCTCTGGTCCTTGTAACTTTCTTTATGCTTTGTAATACTTGTAAAAGAACTTGAGAGCAATATACAACATTCTTGAAAACCATATACTTGTGTTGTTTGCATCTTGTTCTGTCTCACATTTTACTTGTGTTCTTAGTATCAAACATATAAGTTACTAGTTCTCTATTTGATATGTTAAGTGTTCTAAAGCTCTCTCCTCATTGTGTTGTTGTGTTGTAAGTGACCAGCCCTTAAACGGTCCTGCAATTGGTATCAGAGCATTCCAAGCTCTTGATTATAAGATCTCACCATCTTAGGATCTCTCTCACACACAAAATACTTAACATTTAAAATGGCAGCTATTACTAAGGCTGATATGGAAACTAGAACAATGACAAAGTCCCCATTGATCACACCTGAAGACTTTGATACTTGGTGTTAAAGAATGGAAGGCTTTAACAAGTCTCAAGACTCCAGGATGTGGGAGTTTGTTGTCCAAGGACCTTACATACCAAGCACCTCTTCAGTTGCTGCTGGAGGTGGTATGATTCCAAAGGTTGTGGCTGACTATTCTGATGAAGACAGAAAAAGAATAGAGATTGATCAGAAAGCCATGACAGCCCTTCAAACTGCTCTTCCAAGCTCCATTTACAGGGGCTTCAAGAAGTGCAAAACTGCCAAACAACTATAGGAGGCACTGAAGCTCATGTATGAGGGGTCAACTGAAGCCAAGGAGAACAAGAAGGATCTTCTAAAGCAGCTTGAAAACTTCACCTTCAAATCAGGTGAAACCATGACTCAACAATACTTCAGGTATGTTGAGAATGTGGATACTTTAATGGATGTTGGAGTAACTCTTGAAAACAGGGACATCGTGAGGAAGTTAATGTCCTATATTCCTAGACAATTGACACATTACTGTGTTGTTATCAAGAGAACTGAGAATCTTAAGACTCTTACTTTGACAGAGTTGTATGGTATTCTTAGTGCATACCAGATGGAGATGAATATGCAAAATTCATCTGGTAACTCCAGCAATCAGTAGAGTTCAGCCTTTCATGTGGTTGAAAGGGATAGCATTGAACCACAATATCATCTTATATGCTATCCTGACAGCTCAGAAAAGGGTCCTTTCATCACCTTCCTGGAGACACCAAGAGAAAGCTACACTCAAGTAAGCCCATTCCAAAAGACAAGCTCTTCCCATGCTTTTGTGTCTGCTGATGAAAGCACATGAAACTTTCTTTTCACCCTTGAAGACCTGGACTGTATCCATCCAGATGACCTGGAATATATGGAGATAGTTCAACAAATGGCTCTTCTCACTCACAGAGCCAAGAAGTTCTACAAGAGGAAAGGAGGAAGTTTCCAAGCAATGCAACCAGTGGAAAGTTTGGGCTGGACAAAAGCAAAGTGAAATGTTACAACTGTAACCAAATGGGCCACTTTGCAAAAGAGTGTAAGGCACCAAGGACAAATGGTGGCCAAACACAAGCCAGATCAAACTACACTGAAAGAGCTCCCTAGAATGAGAAGCCAAAGCAGCAAGCTGCAGTTGCTGTTGAAGAAGGAGGCTTTGCCTGGAGCTTTAAGGTGGAAGATGCATCTCCAAACCAAGCACTTATGGCAGACCACGATAAAGCTAAGTTATTGGAACATCTTTGTACTCCTAAATGTATTGCTAAAGTAAATAGATACAGGTCCTACAACTTAGAGATGAGATCTGATCTTGAGTTCTTAAATATCTTAAAATATGATTTTAAAAGAGCTGAAAATGATTATAAACTAAAGATAGAGGACTTAGAGAAAACCATTTCAACTCTTAAACATGAGCACACCAACTACAGTACTTAGATCAAATACCTCATAACTAAGTTGACTGAATGCCAGGTTGAGCTTGTGATTAGCAAAGCCAGAGCAGAAAAATGTGTTCTTGAATAAGAGACCTTCAAGAACATAATATCATCATCCTTGCATGCAAAAGTTTGTTATCAAAATAAGCAGGGACTGGGATCTAGTGAGATAGCTCCTCCACACACAATCCTGTCAGTAAGATCTCCTACGTGTGGAACTTGTGAAGATGAGCTTCCGCTCATAGACCCCATGATTGAAAAGGATGAAAAGGAGATGGTGAAGAATGTCTTTGAGAAGAGTGAAGAAGAGCATTCTAAGAAGGGTCACCATTCCTCTAAGGAGAGTAAAGTTGTTGGGATGACCAAGTCAAAGAGGAAGAACTTGATCAGGAAGGCCAAAAGAAATTCCAAGAAGGCTCAAGAGATTAAGGCCACCTTTAATTCTGCACAGAAACAAGTCTTTATTTCTGCAGGATTTGAGGTGGTAAGGCTGAAGACACAAACTTGAACTCCAGTAACAAGAGTTCTAGTTCATGTCCAAATCATCCCAGCATCAAGAAGAAGGATGATCAGTTGTGCACCACTGCTGTACAACCTGAACCATCCAGCTCCAAAGGTAATTCTAACCCTAAAAGGATTGCCAATACATCTACAAAGATGAAGATGGAGAAGGAAAGTGATCAAGTTCAGCCTTGTTCACAAAAGAAGACTCTTAAAAAGAAGAAAATAGACTATGTCATGTGTGGGAGTACCTCTCATCTTGCTAAGGATTGTCTCTACAATCCAAAGAATACTGTCTACATGACCAAGAAAGAAACTTCTAAGAGTTTGGAAAAGAAGAAGCAAGCTTCGGAAGGAAAGTTTTTTCTTTTCGGAAGCTCCAAAATGAAGATGAAGACAAGTGGAAACTTGCCTTCGGAAGAAAATTTGGTCTCGGAAGAAAGGAATAATTCCGAAGCACTAAAGCCTGCTGCAGTGTTAGCAAGATCTTCCGAAGGTCCAGTCATCAAAACTTCCGAAGTCATCAAAACTTCCAAAGTCATCAAAACTTCATCAACAAGGCTTGGGTTTCCAAATGTAACTAACCATCTCTTTTGTGCAGGAACAGCTCAAGACAAACAGAAATGTATGGATCATTGACAGTGGCTATTCCAAGCACATGACAGGCAATAGGTCACTACTCTAAAATTTTGAAAGAATTGATGGAGGACCAGTTGCTTTTGGAGGAGATGTTGGAGGTTACATTACAGGAAAGGGCAGGGTCATAAATGGTAAGCTCAGCATTGAGAAGGTAAACTTTGTCAAGGAGCTTGGATACAATCTTTTGAGCGTATCTCAATTTTGTGATCAGAGTCCTAACATGCTCTTTATTTAGCATGAGTGCATTGTTTACAAGCCTAGGTTGGTCATTCCTCATGAGCATATCCTGCTCAGAGCCCCTAGGAAAGGGAATATGTACAAGATGGATTTGCAAAAAACATCTCCCTCAGGAGAAGTTTCATGCTTTCTATCTAAAGCCAATAGTGATGAGTCTTTCCTCTGGCATAAAAGAATATGCCATGTAAACTTTAAAAAATGAATAAATTAATTAAGAATGATTTGGTAACTAGAATGCCAAATAAATAGTTTACAAGTGATGACCATTGTGTTGCATGCCTGAAAAGGAAGCAGCACAAGGTATCTCACAAGCCAAAGGAAAGAAACTCCATCACTACTCCCATACACTTATTACATATGGATCTCTTTGGCCATACCAGTGTAATGAGTCTAGGAAGGACCTCTTATTGTTTGGTGATCACAAATGACTTTACAAGATTCACTTGGGTCTTCTTTCTTAGAACTAAGGATGAGACCCTTAAGATTCTGAAGAATTTCATCTTAAAGATTGAGAATCAATGTGATCATAAGGTCAAAACAATAAGATGTGATCAAGGAACTAAATTTAAAAACCAAATCCTTGATATATTTTATGATGAAAAAGGTATTACAAGACAATATAGTGCTCCCAAGACACCTCAGCAAAATGGTGTTGCTGAGAGGAGAAACAGGACACTAATTGAAGCTGCAAGAACTATGTTATCTGACTCTAAACTGCCCATCACCCTCTGGGAAGAGGCAGTGAACATTGCTTGCTATGTGCAAAATAGAGTTTTAGTAGTTAAGACACATGGTAAGACTCCTTATGAACTTTGGCACAAGAGGAAACCTTTCATTGGTTTTCTCAGGTCATTTGGATGTCCTTGCACCATCTTAAATACCAAAGATCAAATTACCAAGTTTGCTAAGAAGTCAGATGATGGACATTTTATTGGATACTCTTCCCAATCCAAGTCTTATAGAGTATACAATCTAAGAACCAGAGTAGTTGAGGAGTCAGCTAATGTGACTTTCAATGAACACACTCCCAGTATGAAAGGTTCTGGTCCTGATTGGCTATTTGATCTTGATTTAGTTACGAACTGTTTTAACAAATCTTGTGAGCATGTTTCAGGATCCACATATATACTACCTACAGGTGATCCTGACCCAAGATTTGAGCTGAGAAGACCTTCAAGCTACATAACTTCAGCTCCAGTTGTAACTAACCCTGCAGGTGGAGTTTCTATCAGCACAACAATGTCAAATCCAGCTGATACTTCTAAGGTGCCTTCAAATTCCAACTTAGAGGCACAAAACTTAGATGACGGAGCTTCAAATATAGGAGGAAATGGTGGTGGTGAAAGTGATCAAGAATTTCTTGATGCTGACAACCACCCCATTCAAGACAACATTAATGATGTCACACACTCATTGGATCAAGTCACTCTTGATAAGTGTGCTGATGTGGAGGGTGAATCTTCAATGCCAGATGAAAATTTCTCTAATTTAGATCTGTCTAAGCAACTTGCTGTGATCCCTCAACTAAGGATCCATAAGTCTCATCCTACCACAAACATCATTGGAGATGTTGATTTAGGGGTAAGAACAAGAGGACAAACCCATGATACAAATGTTTGTCTTCACTCTTGTTTTCTATCCCAAATAGAGCCAAAGAAAATTAATGAGGCTTTAAAGGATGGAGGTTGGGTTGAAGCTATGTAGGAGGAGCTGCTTCAATTCAAAAGGCAAAAGGTTTGGAACCTATGTACTCTTCCTCAAGGAAAGACTACCATAGAAACCAAATGGGTGTTCAGGAATAAGAAGGATGATAGAGGACTTGTCATCAAGAATAAGGCAAGACTAGTTGTTCAAGGATACACTCAAGAAAAAGGAATTGACTACATAGATGTATTTTCTCCTGTAGCAAGACTGGAAGCTGTCAGGATATTTCTTGCTTTTGCTGCATCCAAGAATTTCAAGGTCTACCAGCTTGATGTCAAGTGTGCTTTTCTCTATGGGGTGATTGATGAAGTGGTGTATGTCACACAACCACCTGGGTTTGCAAATCCTGATCATCCTGATTATGTCTACAGGCTTGATAAGGCTCTTTATGGGCTGCACCAAGAACCAAGGAAGTGGTATGAGACTCTATCTCAGTATCTCTGTCAGCATGGATACAAAAGGGGTACTATAGATGGAACTCTCTTCATCAAAGGAACAGGAAATGACATAATGCTAGTTCAAGTGTATGTAGATGACATTATCTTTGGGTCAACTAATCCAAAGCTCTGCAAAGACTTTAAGAAGCTAATGAAGGATATATTTGAAATAAGTGCCATGGGGGAAATCAATTTCTTTCTAGGAATTCAAGTGAAGCAAGTTGAAAATGACATCTTCATAAGTCATTCAAAGTATGTACAAGACATACTTAAAAGATTCAACATGACTTATTGTAATGTGGCTAAGACACCCATAGCCAGAAACCACTCCCTAGGACCTGATCTTGAGGGGGAGTGTTGGGTCTCTTATGTACCTCACAGCTAGTAGGCCTAATATCATGTTTGCCACATGTATTTGTGCAAGATATCAAGCCAACCCCAATATGTCACACCTGGTCACTGTCAAGATAATTTTAAGATATCTCAAAGGTGCTCCAACACTTGGCCTTTGGTATCCAAAGAATTCTGACTTCAATTTGTATGCATATACAGATAGTGACTATGGTGGCTGCAACATGACTACAAAGTCTATATCAGGGGGATGTCAATTTCTTGGTGGAAGGATAGTCTCTTGGCAATGCAAGAAACAATCCTGTGTGTCTGCATCAACTACTGAAGCTGAATAAATTGCTGCTGCTAGCTGCTGTGCTCAAGTGCTTTGGATTCAGAATCAGATGATGGACTATGGATTCAACTCAAGGAGACTCCCATCCACATAGACAACAACAGTGCTATCTCTATCACAGAGAATCCTGTGCAACACTCAAGGACAAAACACATCAATATGAGGTATCATTTGATTAGAAAAAACAATGAAAAGGGGTTAATCAAACTAGTCAAAGTTAACACAAATGAACAATATGTTGATCTGTTCACCAAAGCTTTTGATGAACAGAGATTTAAATATCTTGTATCAGCTATTGGGATTATTAACTTTGAGTAGCTTTTCTTAAAACTTAATCATATTATTTCTAAAACCTGTGTGTCCTAAGTTGTCTATTTTATCACCTTCATAAGCCCTTGTTTACTATGGAAGAAAAATCTTTTTGAAAGACATTCCTTAGATTTTTGAAAATTTTGATCTTTTATCCTTTGAAAGATATGAAATTACCTTCGGAAGAAACTTATGTCTTAGAAAACAAATAACTACTTTAGTAGATTTACCTTCGAAGAAATTTTCGAAATATCTTCCGAAGCTTAATTTTACTTGAGTACTTATATGTTTTTAAAGAACAATTTTCTTCCGAAAGCAATTTACTCTCGGAAGTTTTATTCTTCTTAGAATAAAATCTCTGAGTATTAAATCTCTTCCGAAGCAAAATTCTCAAAACTCTTTGGAATATCTTCCGAAGTCATTTTGCCTTCAGAAGATTTTCATCAAAAACTTCCGAAGCTAAACTTCCATCGGAAGCTTTTCCGACTTCCAAGAAAACTACTTTTTGGGTAAAAGCAAACTACTTTTTCAGAGGTGGAACCGACATCCGGATTTCAAAGTTTATCCTGTTTCATTAACTTTGTCTTAAATCCATTTCATATATATACCCAACGGTTCCTCCCTCTTTCACTATCTTCTTCATCTGAACTATTCACAAAACCTAAATTCACCCAAACCGCCTTTGTTCTTTACTTCCTTCATCCTTAAGATTTCTAAAATGACCAACTTAAAACGCAGAAACAACCCTGATTTCTCCATGCAACTTCACAGGCAGCACAATCAAATTGCCCTGTTGAACTTTGAGAAAGATGATAATTTCTCAGATGTTTGCGGTTTTCTAGCTCTATCAAACTACTTTACCTCTCAAACCATTAATCCTACTCTCTGTGAGGATCATCTGCTTGAATTTTGGAAGACCTGTCAAGAGGTCATCATGGATGGGGAGAAGGCACTATCTGCAATCTTCATCACTCTAGCCATCATCAATATTCATCTTCAGTTGGATGATGAAGAAGGTGAGTTGTCCTCTCCAAAGGAAGCAGTCAATCATTCCTTTGGGAAGATGGGCTATGAAGGAGATTTCTCTGTAAAGACGTTAAGAAAAGTGAAGGTCTCATCCCAGTGGAAGTACTTGCTTCATGTGGTCATCCACAGCTTGTCCAACAAGCATGGAGGGTGGGACCAGATTCTTGAGGATCTCTCCTTCATAGTGCATGGAATGGTTCAAGGGGTCAAGTTCAGGTACTCTCAGTTTGTATATACAAATTTACATGCAAATTTGGACTCCTTAGAGTATTACATGTTTTCTAGATATGTTCAATGCATTCTTAACTGTGAACTGAGCTCACAATTGAGGGAAATAGGTAATATTCTTAAATTGGGACAGATGAAGCCCGACATCTTTGAAATAATAAAGAAGCCAACTGTAGGCTTCTTTGGGGTAGAAACAACCCTTGTCCCAAAATTGTTAGAGCTCATTGCTCAAGGTGACAATCTAGCAACACAAACTAGTGTTGAACCCACACCTTCTACCTCTCAACCACTTAAACAGCCTCAAATCACCATCACCTACCAAAGAAAATCAAAACAAACCCCTGCTCAAGAAGTGGAAACTAGAGCTCCCACTTCTCCTGAAGAGCAAACCATTACCATCTCTTCAAGAATCAGCGCTAAGGTTCCTCATGCTCAGTCTGATGAGCTAATTAGCCCAACAGCCTTAAGCCTTCAATCTGAGTCTCAACACTCAAGTGAACAACCTTCAGGGGGCAGTTACCATCCCCAGCCTCTAGATCTAAACCAACCTATTCCTAACCTAGAGTTCTATACTGATAAAAGACATAGGATTCAGTGAGTACCATGAGTCTTTCTACTCCTCCCCTACTCAAAGAAAAATGAGTGCACCTGATTCTCCTATGTCTAGCCCACATCAGTCACCCATTATTAAGGTGGATCTCCCTGAACCTGTTCAGGAGGTCCATATGGAAGAGGCTCTCACTTTTGCAAAAGATTACATCATTCAGACCTCAACCATGGCAACTCAGCCATTGACACTTCAACCATGATTCTACTGATGACGATGAGGGGAACATGAGACTAAAGGTGCAAAAAGTGACTAAAACCTGCACCTATCTAGTCTCTAAGGTTAGTCACCTTGAATCTCAGGTGACTACCCTGCAAAATAGGGTCAATGATCAGCAACTTGAGATATCTTATCCCAGGGAACAACTAGCTGGGAGACCTTTAAGGAGAGCTCTCCAGGAACACAAGAACCTGTGGATGTGATTGACCTAACTCCTAGCTTACCTATGCAAGAGGGTGATGCTACCAAAAAGGGAAAGAAAGTCATAGCAATCACAGAACCTGGGAGTTCTTCACAGAGTATGGACATTGAGGACTCACCATCCTCACTTGTAATTGTGCATACTCAGCAACTTCCTCAAGTTCACCTTGATGTGGACTCTCTAGACTCTCTCATTCAGAGTCTCTTTAAGGAAGGTATTCCAAGAGCTATGCCATCTCAACCCCAAGGAACATCAAACTATATACTTGGGTGGAGGTATGATGCTGACAGAAGATCCCTTATTCTTCAAAGAGTTCAAGGGCAACAAGAAGTCTTCAACTTTTAGACCTTGAACTACTATGAAGGTCTTGACTTGATCAACATGCCACTTTTTAATCCAAGCCAATCTAGGCAAGCTGGCAGGCTGGCTCAACTGGATGTTGAGGCAGACCCTGAGATTAGCTTCAAAGGGAAAACCTGGACCGAAAGCCTAATTAGAGCCTGAGAGCCCTGTCACACCTACAACTACTTTAGCAATTCACTCCCTCAGTGAAACACCTGCTGGTGAAGGTGTATCACAACCTCTCTCTGGCTAGAGCTTGGATGCTATACTAAGCAATGAAGGCCAAAGCTCTCTCCATCCTGTGCCACAAAGGTCTGTGGGTGACAAAGGGAAAATGATAATGACTCCTGAGGAGATTGAGGAGGAGGAGAGAGAGAGGAAGAGGAAGCTAAGGGGAGAAAGTTCCCAGGTCTTCAGGCTTCATGAAAGCTACAATCAGGGCTGCCGCCAGACCAAACACTCAAGATGATGAGTTGAGGGCAGTCAGGATTACTTACCTACATACCAGGAACTATGACATTGATGAGATAATATCTCTCCCTTTAGAGGAACTCAATGAACTGACAGACCTGGAAATGTTTAGAGAGAGGAAGGAAGCAGAGGATGCAAGGTTGCTCCTACAAATCAAAGAAGAAAAGAGACAGAAAAGACTGTACAAACATGTTCCTACTCTCTCCCTAGTTCAAGAAAGCCCTGTGCAAGAGACTATGGCAACTACACAAGAACCTCATGTAGACAAAGAAACTGATAGGCAAAACATGATCAACTACCTGAGTGCCACAGGTCTCTACCAGGCATCTGCACTTTTTCCCTTATCCTTTGAGTATATTGAGTTAGAGTATCTCAAACAACTTGAACTTCAAGTACTCAAAGAGCAAAAGGCAACAAAAAGGAAGATGAGGGAAGAGGCTGTAAAGTCAAGAGCCATCATCCAACAGAGTATGAAGAAGTTTGCTGACAGACAAAGAATGATGAGTTTCTTGAAGCTGTATGGATTCTCCAGAAGGAGACTTGGCCCAATGTATCTATCCATAATGGATGAGCACATCAGGGTAATCAAGCAGAAAATCAAGAAAGGAGATCTCATTGACTTACACTACCTACCAAGTCAAGCCCTCCTGAAGTGGAGGTTAAGGTTGAACAATTTGAGACAACACAACCTGGACCTCCTGCTGAGTCTCAGCAAGCTTCCCTCTCCTTCTGAACCTGTGAGGGAGGTAGACCCAACTAAAAAAGACAAGACTAAACAACAAGCTACTGAAGGCCAGTCTTCTCAGTTGAAACTTTCAAATAGGAGGAAAAGGATGGCTTCTAAACCCAAGTCAAAGAAGAAGAAGAAGACGTTAGAGTCATCCACCTCCAAGCCTCAGGATGAATCAGATCATCCTGAGAGAGTGCATGAAGAGGCAGCCCCATCAACTCCGATTCAAGTGGCTCCTCTTATATCAGAAAGACCCATCTTATCCTAGACCTTCACAACTAATCCAGAAAGATGGCATATGATCAGAGATCAAGTTGGTGAAGATGTCTACACATGGCAAGACTCATTCAACCTACCTCTGCATGATCTCTTTGAGATGAGAAGATACTATGAGAGTCTGAGTGATCCTGACCATCTAATGAAGAAGGGTATGGTCATCATCATGATAAGGACTGTCAACATCTAAGATCTTCAAATGATTTGGTAGCATCACCCTAGGGGGAGTTTGTAAGGTTTCATATAAGGCTAATGCACCCAAAACATTCAAAGTCTTTCCTGCATGCATGCACTGAAGTACATAGTAGAGATGCTCCGGAAGTTTTACACCAAGCACTAGAAAATATTCTAAGTGTAAAATCTTTCGAAGCCAAGACCAACATCTTCTGAAGCCAAAAGTGAAGTCTTTCGAAGCTTTAAAGACAAAGTCTTCCGAAGCCAAGAAGTGAAGACATATTTCTTCCAAAGACTTTTGAACACATGCTTTATCTGATGTATTTTTCCATAAAGCTGGACCACCTTTCCACTGCAACTCTATTTAGTCACCAACTTACATGAGTTGGTGAAAAGGTTCATGCTTTTGGTAACTATACATTAAGGTCTTGAGTCTGTGCTTTCTACTTTATGTACTTTTATCCTTTTTGTAATATATTAGGATATGAGCTATGGCATTTCATAGTCACTAGTCAAAATGCAATCTGCCTTTTCACTCTACATTTGATTTTTTTGTCTAGTTCAAATGTTTCCAGCTGGCCTTCTAAGTATGGCTGGCTGTAGGATGTAGTATAAAGTATCTCAGGTCCTTATAACTTTCTTTATGCTTTGTAAACTTGTAAAGAACTTGAGAGCAATATACAATATTTTTGAAAATCATATACTTGTGTTGTTTGCATCTTGTTCTGTCTCACATTTTACTTTTGTTCTTAGTATCAAACATATAAGTTACCAGTTCTCTATTTGATCTGTTAAGTGTTCTAAAGCTCTCTTCATATTGTGTTGTTGTGTTGTAAGTGACCAGTCCTTAAATGGTCCTGCAGGTTTCCATCGGTTTTTAGAGAGAAGAAGAAGAAGATCAGCCTTAAGGTGAGTTTTTCTTGTGTTTGGTTTGGTTTCAGCTGGTTTTCAGTCTTTGGACTGAGTTTATGTGATGTATGTGTGTTCGGTTGTGTGTTTTGGTATGTTTAGGTGTTAGAACTCCAAGTGCTCTTGAGTTTGGAGGAGTTTTGCTCAAGGCTGCTGCAGGTGAGTTCTAGATCCCTGGTTTTACTGTTTTAAACTTGTTTTGGGGCTGAAAATGTATTTAATTAACTTTTTATAACTTTCGGTATGTGAACCATATGTTGGTACCCCTGTTTTCTCGGGTGGATGTATGTTTGGGTATGCTTTGGTTACATTTCATGTTTATGTGCCTGTTTTAGGTGTTTAGAATGTTAGAAATAAGTAAGAGCATGTTAGAATGATGATTGGGGTCTGAAAATAGTGTAAGCCAGTCAAAGCAACTGCCCATGCGCCCAATATTGTTCATGCGCCTAGAATTTTCCCATGCGCCTAAGTGTCTGCCCATGCGCCTAAGTGCCCATACGCCTAAGTGGTCCATGCGCCTAAGTAAGGCCCATACGCCCACTGCCTATTCGCCTAAGTGTCCATGCACCTAAGTGGTCCATGCGCCTAAGTAAGACCCATGCGCCCACTGCCTATGTGCCTAAGTGTCCATGCGTCTAAGAAAAATTATTGCACCCAAATAGTATTCATGCGCCCGAATAGTACCCATGTGCCCGCATAGTGCCCATGCGCCCGCATAGTGCCCATGCGCCTAATGCCTTAGAAAAGTTTCTGAAATTTTGGGAAAATGGAATTTAGAGACTAAGACTTGGAATGTTTTAGTGGTGATGTTGTTAGTGTCATTCATGTTGTGGCATGCTTTCTTTATGTTCCTTATTACGTATTATTACGTGGCTTTACATGGTGTGTTAATGCTATTGTACGTAAAGTATTATCATAATGAAGCAAAAGATCAAAGATAATGAAAATTGGACATAATGAATAAATGAAAGTCTTGCAAGCAAAATTTAAGGAGGTTCACAACTCACTGAGAGTTGTTAGCTCAACTGTGTGATTATAGCGTGCGATCTTGGCTAACCCATGAGGGTTCACAACAGGGGGAGTCAGTCTTGGAGACTGATTCCATACGTGTGAAACGGGATCCTTGTCGCTTAACCCCGAGAATAAGGTGATGGGGGTTTAGCTTATGACAAGAACTAGATAGAAGTGAAAGATAATGAAAAAGTACGAAACGAACGAATACATGCGATAATGAAAGATAATAATGATATTACCTGGATGTATGTACGATGAATGATCATGTATGAAAGTAAAGAAAATGTTTTTAAACAAATGTAAAGTATTTTATTTATAAAAACTAGAACTCACTCAATAACGATAACTTTTATGTATTTTCAGTCGATAGGTAACTTGTTGTTGGGGATGGCACGAGGTTGAAGCTACTTGGCAAATAAAGACTGGCATCCATTTTATGCAGAAATACTATATTTGTGTTCTAATGCAACTAAACATCATTTTGTAATTTTAACAACGATGTATTATTTGGCAAAAGTAATTATTAATGCATGAAGTGGTTTTTGTTAAATTATTCCACTGCAATGTTTTTATTATTCTAATAAATTTAACGTGTTTTAAATATTATGCCGCAATGAACGTCCAACTGTAAGCGTCCCGGTAACGGGGCCTTACAAATGGTTTCTAAAGATTTTTAACATGTAAAAATTCACACTGTAAGGATTCCTTAAGTCTGATGCAACCCAAAACATCCAATGTGTCTCTACAACATGCACTAAGTACTGAAGTAAAGAATGCTTCGGAAGTTTTACACAATGCACTAGAAAATACTCTAAGTGTAAAATCTTCCGAAGCCAAGACCAATATCTTCCGAAGCCAAACATGAAGTCTTCCGAAAGCCTCAGAGACAAAGTCTTCCGAAGCTTCAACCTATGAAGACAGATTGCTTCCAAGACTTTTAGTACACATGCTTTATCTGATGTACTGTTCCATAAAGCACCTTTCCGCTGCATCTCTGTAAAGTCACCAACTTACATGAGTTGGTGAAAAGGTCCATGCTTTTAGTAACTGTACATTGAGGTCTTGAGTCTGTAACTTTCTACTTTATGTACTTTATCCTTTTTGTAATGTATAAGGATGTGAGCTATGGCATGTCATAGTCACAAGGTCAAAAGGCAGATATGCCTTTTGATCCTACAATTGATTTTGTTAGTGTCTAGTCAATTGTATCCAGCTGGCTTTCAAAGTATAGCCGGCTGTAGGTTGTAGTATAAGTATTCCAAGTTCTTGTATCTTTCTTTATGCTTTGTAACACTTGTAAAAGAACTTGAGAAAGCAATATACTGCCTCCTTGAAACCAACTCTCTTGTTCTGTCTCTTTACTTGTGTTCTTTGTATCAACTTGGTTAATCCAGTTCACTGTTTGATCAAAGTTTGGTTGCTCTCCTCATTGTGTTGTTGTGTTGTAATTTGTTCAAGCCCTTAAACGGTCCTGCAATTGGTATCAGAGCTTTCCAGGCTCTTGATATAAGATCTTACCATCTTAAGATCCCTCACACACACAAAAACTAAACTCTCCAAATGGCATCCATCTCAAAGACTGATATGGAGACTGGAACCATGAACAAATCCCCACTGATCACTCTTGATGATTTTGACACCTGGTGTATGAGAATGGAAGGTTTCATCAGGTCTCTGGATTCAAGAATGTGGGAATCTGTTGAGAATGGACCTTTCATACCCAGCACTCCCTCTGCTACTGGTGCTGGTATGATTCCATAAAGATGTGGCCAACTACTCTGATGAAGATAGAAAAAGAGTAGAGATTGATAGGAAGGCCATGACTGCTCTTCAGACTGCTCTCCCAAACTCTGTATACAGAGGCTTTAAGAAGTGCAAAACAGCTAAACAGCTGTGGGATGCACTGAAGCTGATGTATGAAGGCTCCTCTGAAGCCAAGGAGAACAAGAAGGATCTCCTGAAGCAGCAGTTTGAAAACTTCACCTTTAAAGCAGGTGAAACCATGACTCAACAATACTTCAGGTATGTTGAGATAGTGGATACCCTAGTGGATGGAGGAGTTCCTCTTGAGAACAGGGACATTGTAAGGAAGTTCATGTCCTCACTTCCTAGGCAATGGACACACTATTGTGTGGTGATCAAGAGGACTGAAAACCTCAAAACTCTTACTCTGACAGAGTTATATGGGATTCTCAGTGGATACCAGATGGAGATGAACATGCAAGGTTCATCTGGCAACTCCAACAATCAAATGGGTTCAGCCCTTCATGTGGTTGAAAGGGATAGCATAGAACCCCAACATCATCTCATATGCTACCCTGACAACTCACAAAAGGGTCCTTTCATCACCTTCCCGGAGACACCCAGGGAGAACTTTTCTCAAGGAAGCCCATTCCAAGAGACAAGTTCTTCTCAAGCCTTTGTGTCTACTGATGAAAGCTGTGGGAACTCTCTCTTCACTCTTGAAGACCTGGACTGTATCCATCCAGATGACCTGGAATACATGGAGATAGTTCAGCAGATGGCTCTCCTCACTCACAGAGCCAAGAAGTTCTACAAGAGAACAGGAAGAAGATTTCCAAGCAATGCAACCAGTGGAAAGTTTGGGCTGGACAAAAGCAAAGTCAAGTGTTACAACTGTAACCTGATGGGCCACTTTGCTAGGGAGTGTAAGGCACCTAAAACAAATGGGGGCCAAACACAAACCAGACCAAACTACACTGACAAAGCCCCTCAGAATGAGAAGCCAAAGCAACATGCTGCTGTTGCTGTTGAAGAGGGAGGCTTTGACTGGAGCTTTCAGGTGGAAGATGCTTCTCCAAACCAAGCACTGATGGCAGACCATGATGAAGCCAAGGTATTGGAACATCTCTGTACTCCTGAATGCATTGCTAAAGTAAACAGATACAGGTCCTACAACTTAGAGATGAGATCTGATCTTGAGTCATTAAACATATTAAAATCTGATTTTAGAAAGTCTGAAAATGATTACAAGTTAAAGATAGAGGACTTGGAGAAAACCATTTCAGTACTAAAACATGAACATACAGATTTTAGAACTCAGATCCAGGATCTCATAACTAAGTTGACTGAGTGCCAGGCTGAGCTTGTGATCAGCAAAGCCAAGGCAGAGAAGAGTGTTCTTGAAGAAGAGACCTTCAAGAACATGATATCCTCATCCCTGCACAACAAAGTGTGCTATCAAAATAGACAGGGACTGGGATCAAATGAGATAGCTCCTCCACACACAATCTTGTCTGTAAGATCTCCTAGGTGTGGAACTTGTGAAGATGAGCTTCCTCTCATAGATCCTATAAGTGAGGAGGATGAAGAAGTGATAGTGAAGAATTCCTCTGAGAAGAGTGAAGAAGAGGATTCTTCCAAGGGCCACTATCCTTCTGAGGAGAAGAAATCTACTGTGATGACCAAGTCCAAGAGAAAGAACTTGATCAGGAAGAGCAAGAGGAAAGCAAAGAAGGCTCAAGAGATCAAGGCTACTTTTGATGCTAAGCAGAAACAAGTTTTTATCTCTGCAGGTTTCAAAGTAGTAAGGACTGAAGACATCAACCAAGACTCCTCAGCTAAGAGTTCTGGTTCTTGTTCAAATCATCTCAGTGCAAAGAAGAAGACTGAGCTGCTGTGTACCACTGCTGCACAGCCTGGACCATCAAACTCCAAGAACAGTTCACAGCCCAAAAGAACTGTCTCAGCATCTACCAAGATGAAGGTGGAGAAGGGATGTGACCAAAGCCAGTCTTGCTCTCAAAAGGAGACTCCTTTGAAGAAGAAAATGTTATGTGTCATGTGTGAAAGTACCTCTCACATTGCTAAGGATTGCCCATACAATCCTAAAAGTACTATCCACATGACCAATACAAAGACTTCAAAGAGTCTCAAGAAGATTCAAGCTTCGGAAGGAAAGTCTGTTTCCTTCGGAAGCTCCAAATCAAAGAAGAAGGTAAATGGAAAATTACCTTCGGAAGTAAAATTGGTCTCGGAAGAAAGGAGTTCTTCCGAAGCACTGAAGTCTGCTGCAGTGACTGTAGAATCTTCCGAAGGTTCAGTCATCAAAACTTGTGAAGTTCCAAAAGCTTCTAAGGTTTTGAAGGTCAAGTCCAAGACTCCAAAGGTGGTGTGGAAGTCTAAGAAAGACCAAATGACTGAAGTTTCTCCATCAACAACAGCTGAAGATCCCCCTAGTACAACCATAGGATCTATTACTGTTGCATTACCTTCTATTACACTTAGTGAGCCCAAGACAAGTAAGGCTTGGGTTTCCAAATGTAACTAATCATTTTCTTTGTGCAGGAACAGCTCAAGACAAACAGGAATGTCTGGATAATTGACAGTGGCTGTTCCAGGCACATGACAGGCAATAGGTCTCTACTCCATAATTTTGAGAGAATTGATGGAGGACCAGTTGCTTTTGGAGGAGATGAAGGTGGTTACATTTCTGGAAGGGGCAAGGTCACAAATGGTAAGCTCAGCATTGAGAAGGTAAACTTTGTTAAGGAGCTTGGGTACAATCTTCTGAGTGTATCCCAATTTTGTGATCAGAGTCATAACATGCTCTTTACTGAGCATGAGTGCATTGTTCTCAAGCCTGGAGTGGTCATTCCTCATGAGCATATCCTGCTCAGAGCCCCCAGGAAAGGGAACATGTACAAGATGGATTTGCAAGAAACATCTCCCTCTGGAGAAGTTTCATGCTTTCTATCTAAAGCAAATAGTGATGAGTCTTTCCTATGGCATAAAAGAATGTGCCATGTAAACTTTAAGAACATGAATAAATTAATTAAACATGATCTGGTAACTGGAATGCCAAAGAAAGAGTTTACAAGTGATGATCATTGTGTTGCATGCCTGAAAGGGAAGCAACACAAGGTATCTCACAAGCCTAAGGAAAGGAACTCCATCACTACTCCCCTACACTTGTTACATATGGATCTCTTTGGCCCCACCAGTGTAATGAGTCTAGGAAGGACCTCTTATTGTTTGTGATCACAGATGATTTTACAAGATTCACTTGGGTTTTCTTTCTTAGAACTAAGGATGAAACCCCTGAGATTCTGAAGAATTTCATCTTAAAAGTTGAGAATCAATGTGATCACAAGGTCAAAACCATAAGATGTGATCAAGGAACTGAATTCAAGAACCAAATCCTTGATACATTTTGTGATGAAAAAGGTATTACAAGACAATATAGTGCTCCCAGGACTCCTCAGCAAAACGGAGTTGCTGAGAGGAGAAACAGGACACTTATTGAAGCTGCAAGAACTATGTTGTCTGACTCTAAACTGCCCATCACCTTCTGGGCAGAGGCAGTTAATACTGCTTGCTATGTGCAAAACAGAGTTTTAGTAGTTAAGACACATGGTAAGACTCCTTATGAACTTTGGCACAAGAGGAAACCTTTCATTGGTTTTCTCAGGTCATTTGGATGTCCCTGCACCATCTTGAATACCAAGGATCAAATTGCCAAGTTTGCTGAGAAATCAGATGATGGACACTTCATTGGATACTCTTCCCAAGCTAAGGCTTATAGAGTATACAATCTCAGAACTAGAATTGTTGAGGAGTCAGCCAATGTGACTTTCAATGAACACACACCCTGTGTGGCTGGTTCTGGTCCTGATTGGCTGTTTGATCTTGATTTAGTTACCAACTGTTTTAACAAATCTTGTGAGAATGTTTCAGGATCTGCAGAAAATTTAAATACAGGTGATCCTGATCCAAGATTTGAGCTAGGAAGACCTTCAACTCATACATCTTCAGCTCCAGTTGGAACTACTTCAGCAAATGAGGTCTCTATCAGCACACAATGACAAATTCAGCTGATACATCTGGTATGCCTTCAAATTCCAGCTCAGAGGCTCCTCAACCAGATAAAGATACCTCAATTGTAGAAGACAACAATGGTGATGGTGATAGTGATCAGGAATTCCTTGATGCTAATAACCACACCATAGATGACAACATCAATGATGTCACACACTCATTGGATCAAGTTAATCTTGATAAGTGTGGTAATGTGGAGGGTGAATCATCTATGCCAGATCTAAATTTCTCAAATTTGGATCTTTCTCAGCAACTTGCTGTGATCCCTCAGCTAAGGATCCACAAGTCTCACCCCACCACAAACATCATTGGAGATGTTGTCACAGGGGTAAGAACAAGAGGACAAACCCATGAAGCAAATGTTTGTCTTCACTCTTGTTTCTTATCTCAGATAGAGCCAAAGAAAGTTGATGAAGCTCTAAAGGATGGAAGTTGGGTTGAAGCTATGCAACAAGAGCTGCTTCAATTCAAAAGGCAGAAAGTTTGGAACCTTTGTCCTCTTCCTCATGGGAAGACTACCATTGGAACCAAATGGGTTTTTAGGAATAAGAAGGATGATAGAGGAATCATCATCAAGAACAAGGCAAGACTAGTTGTTCAAGGATACACACAAGAAGAAGGGATTGACTACACTGATGTCTTTGCTCCTGTAGCAAGACTAGAAGCTGTTAGGATATTCCTGGCATTTGCTGCATCCAAGAACTTCAAGGTCTTTCAACTTGATGTAAAGTGTGCTTTCTTATATGGAGTGATTGATGAAGAGGTTTATGTCAAACAGCCACCTGGTTTTGTAGACCCTGATCATCCTGATTATGTCTGCAAGCTTGACAAAGCTCTTTATGGGCTGCATCAGGCACCCAGGAAGTGGTATGAGACACTGTCTGAGTATCTTTGTAAACATGGATACAGGAGAGGTACTATAGATGGAACTCTCTTCATCAAAGGACAGGGAAATGACTTATTGCTAGTTCAAGTATATGTAGATGACATCATCTTTGGTTCAACTAATCCAAAGCTCTGCAAAGACTTTGAGAAGCTGATGAAAGACAGATTTGAAATGAGTTCAATGGGAGAACTCAATTTCTTTCTGGGAATTCAAGTGAAGCAAGTTGAAGATGGCATCTTCATAAGTCAGTCAAAGTATGTTCAAGACATACTCAAGAGGTTCAACATGACTGATTGTAAGATTGCTAAGACACCCATAGCCAGAAACCACTCCCTTGGACCTGATCTTGAGGGGGAGTGTGTAGATGAACATTTATACAGGGCTATGATTGGGTCTCTTATGTATCTTACAGCTAGCAGGCCTGATATCATGTTTGCTACATGTATTTGTGCAAGATATCAAGCCAACCCTAAGATGTCTCACTTAATCACTGTCAAAAGGATTTTAAGATACCTCAAAGGTGCTTCAACACTTGGTCTATGGTATCCAAAGAATCCTAACTTCAATCTGTATGCCTATACAGATAGTGATTATGGTGGTTGCAACATGACTGCAAAGTCTACATCTGGGGGATGTCAATTCCTTGGTGGAAGGGTTGTCTCATGGCAATGCAAGAAACAATCCTGTGTGTCTGCATCAACTGCTGAGGCTGAATACATTGCTGCTGCAAGCTGCTGTGCTCAAGTGCTTTGGATTCAAAATCAGATGCTGGACTATGGATTTAACTTCAAGGAGACTCCTATCCACATAGACAACAATAGTGCTATCTCTATCACTGAGAACCCTGTGCAGCACTCAAGGACCAAACACATCAACATCAGGTATCATTTAATAAGAGATAACTATGAAAAGGGATTAATTAAACTAGTCAAAGTTCATACAGATGAACAATATGCTGATCTGTTTACAAAAGCTTTTGATGAACAGAGATTTAAATATCTGATATCAGCTATTGGGATGATTAACTTTGAGTAGACTTTTTCTTAAAACTAATTCTAATTATTTCTTCTTAAAATATGTGTGTCCTAAGTTGTCTAGTTCATCACTTTCATAAGCTCATGTTTTCTTTGGATGTAAAATTCTTTTTGAAGACTTTCCTTAGATTCTTGAAAATTTTCTGATACTTCGGAAGATAAATTTTATCTTCGGAAGAAAATCATGTCTTCAAAATAAATAACTGTCTAAGAGATTTTACCTTCGGAAGAAGTCTAAATCTATCTTCCGAAGCTTAAATTCTTATCTCAGACACTTATTTATTTTTAAGGACTTTTTCCTTCCGAAGCAAAATTAACTCTCGGAAGCTTTGTTGTTCTTTATACAAAGCATTCAAGGGTTTATTTCTCTTCCGAAGCATAAATTTTCAAGACTCTCAGGAAAATCTTCCGAAGCCATTTTAGCTTCGGAAGCTTTTTCATTAAAACTTCCGAAGACAATTTACCTTCGGAAGCTTTTCGAATTCCAAGAAAACTACTTTTTGAGCAAAAGTAAACTACTTTTTTAGAGGTGGGACCGACTTCCGGATTTCAAAGTTTATCCTCTTTCATTAACTTTGGTTCAAATCCCTTTTCACATAAATACCCAACGGTTCCCCCTCTTTCTCACTATCTTCCTCAATTCACTATTCCTCAAACCTAATTCTCTAAACCGCCTTTGCTTTCTACCTTTCTTCACCCTTAAGCTTCTGAAATGGCCAACCTTAACCGCAGAAACAACCCAGATTTCTCCATGCAACTTCACAGGCAACATAATCAAGTTGCTCTGTTAAGCTCTGAGAAAGATGCAAGTTTCTCAGAGATTTGCCAATTCTTAACTCTATCCAACTATTTCACCTCCCTGACCATTGATCCTACTATGTATGAGGATCACTTGCTTGAATTCTGGAAGACCTGCCAAGAGGTCATTATGGATGGGGAGAAGGCACTGTCTGCCACAGTGCAAGGGAGGACAATCTTCATCACTCCGGCCATCATTAACCATCATTTGCAGCTGGATGATGAAGAAGGTGAGTTGTCCTTCCCAAAGGAAGCTGTTAATCATTCCTTTGAGCAGATGGGCTATGAGGGAGATTTCTCTGTAAAGACCTTCAGGAAAGGGAAGGTCTCATCCCAATGGAAATACCTGCTCCATGTGGTTATCCACAGCTTATCAAACAAGCATGGTGGGTGGGACCAGATTCCTGAGGATCTCTCCTTTATAGTTCATGGAATGGTTCAGGGGGTCAAGTTCAGGTATTCTCAATTTGTTTATACTAATTTACTTGCAAACTTGGACTCCTTAGAGTATTACATGTTTCCTAGATATGTTCAACACATTCTCAACTGTGAACTGGGCTCACAGTTGAGGGAAACAAGTAATATTCTTAAATTGGGACAGATGAAGCCCGGCATCTTTAAAATAATGAAGAAGCCAACTGTAGGCTTCTCAGGGGTAGAAACAGCCCTAGTCCCCAAAATGTTAGAGCTCATTGCTCAAGGTGACAACCTAGCAACACAAGCTAGTGTTGAACCCACACCTCTTTTATCCTTACCTCTAAAAAGACCACAAATAACCCTCACCTACCAAAGAAAATCCAAACGAACCCCTGCTCAGGCTATTGAGTCTGTGCAGGTCCCCATATACTCAACCTTACAGGAGGAAGTGGACACTAGAGCTCCCACTTCCCCTGAGGAGCAAACCACTCCCATTTCTTCACCTATCAGGGCTGAGGTTCCTCATGCTCACCCTGATGAGCTCACAAGCCCAACAGCCTTAAGCCTTCACTCTGAGTCTCAACACTCAAGTGAACAACCTTCAGGGGACAGTTACCATCCCCAGCCTTTAGATCTCAACCAACCAATTCCCAACCTATCTTTCTATACTGATGAAGACTTAGGATTCAGTGAGTACCATGAGTCTCTCTTCTCCTCCCCTACTCAAAGAGAGATGAGTACCTCTGACTCTCCTCAGTCTATCCCACATCAGTCACCTATTACTGAGGTGGACACTTCTGAACATGTTCAGGATGTCCATATGGAAGAGGCTCTCACTTTTGAAAGTGATTACATCATTAAGACCTCAACCATGGCAACTCAGCCCACTGGCATCTCAACTGAGATTGCTAGTGAGCAGAGGAAAACCAGCAGCCAAGAACCTCAAGCTGGTGGTGAGAGAGAGGACTTTGGTCCAATCATCTCATCCCCCAATGATTCTTCTGATGAAGAAGAGGGAATTTGAGACTAAAGGTGCAGAAATTTCAAAAACATGCTCCTATTTAGTCTCTAAGGTTAGTCACCTGGAATCTCAGGTGACTACCTTACAAAACAGGGTCAATGATCAGCAACTTCAGATTTCATATCTAAAGGAAAAACTAGCTGGGAGACCTTTAAGGAGAGCTCAACCAGGAACACAAGAACCTGTGGAAGTGATTGACTTATCCTCCAGCTCACCTATGCAAGTGGGTGATGCTACCAAAAAGGGGGAGAAAGTTATTGCAGCCACAGAACCTGGGGGTTCTTCACAGAGAATGGACATAGAGGACTCACCATCCTCACTTGCTGTTGTGCATTCTCAGCAACTTCCTCAAGTTCACATTAATGTGGACTCTATAGACTCTATCATCAGGAGTCTTTTTGAGGAAGGTATACCAAGGGCTGTCTCATCTCCACCACAAGGAACTTCAAACTACATCATAAGGTGGAGGTATGATGCTGACAGAAGAGCCCTTATTCTTCACAGAGTTCAAGGGCAACAAGAAGTGTTTGATTTTCAAAGCCTGAACTTCTATGAAAGATTGGATCTAGTCAACATGCCACTTGTCAATCCAAGCATTTCAAGACAAGCTGACAGATTGGCTCAAAGAATCCAAGATAGGATCCTTGCAGAGTTCACTCTAAGAAGGAGACTTAGGCAATCAGGCAATGTCATCGGTCAACTGGATGTTGAGGTGGACCCTAAGATTAGTTTCATAGGGGAAACCTTGACTGAAGGCCTAGTGGCAGAACCTGAGACCCCTGTCTCATCATCAACAACTGCTGCAGAGGTTCGAACTCCATCTGAGACACCTGCTGGTGAAGGTGTTTCTCAGCCTCTCTCTGGCCAGAGCATGGAAGCTACACCAAGCAATGAAGGCCAAGCCTCTATCCACCCTGAGTCACAAAGGTCTGTGGGTGACAAAGGGAAAAGATAATGACTCCTGAGGAAATTGAGGAGGAAGAGAAAGAGAGGAAAAGGAAGCTAAGGGGAGAAAGTTCCTCTGGGTCATCAAGCTTTATGCAAGCTGCAATCAGGGCTGCCCCCAGACCAAATACTCAAGATGATGAGTTAAGGATAGTCAGGATTACTTATTTATAGACCAGGAACTATGATATTGATGAAATCATCTCCCTCCCCTTAGAAGAACTGAATGAACTGGCTAACATGGAAGTGTCAAGAGAGATGAAAGAAAAAGAGGATGCAAGGCTACTTCTCCAATTCAAAGAGGAGAGGAGACAGAAAAGACTCTACAAGCATGCTCCCACTCTCTCTCCAGTTCAAGAAAGTCCTGCACAGGAAGATGTGGCTCCACAAGAACCTCAGGTAGATAAAGAAGAAGATAGGATCAAGATGATCAACTACCTGAGGGCCACAGGCTCGTATCAGGCAGATGCACTTCTTCCCCTGTCCTATGACTTCATTGAGTTTGAGTACCTAAAGCAACTTGAGCTTGAGCTAGTCAAAGAAAGAAAGACAACCAAAAGGAAGCTAAGGGAAGAAGCTGCAAAGTCAAGAGCCATCATTCAAAAGAGTGTAAAGAAGTCTGCTGACAGACAAAGGATGATGAGCTTCTTGAAGCTATATGGATTCTCCGGAAGGAGACTTGGCCCTATGTCTCTATCCACAATGGATGAGCATATAAGGGTGATCAAGCAGAAGATTAAGAGTGGTGAACTGATTGACTTGCACTCTCTTCCAAGTCAAGTCCCACCTGAAGTGGAGGTTAAGTTTGAACAACCTGAGACACCTCAACCCGGACCTCCAGCTGAGCCTCAGCAAGCTTCATCTTCTGATCCAAGGCAGGGTCAAACTCCCTCTTCCTTCTGAACCTGTGAGGGAGGAACACCTAACTGAGAAAGACAAGGATGATCAACATGGTGCTACAGACCAGTCTTCTCAGTTAAAGTCATCTAAGAGGAAGAAGAGAATGGCTTCTAAACCAAAGTCAAAGAAGAAGAAGCCTAAGTCATCTACCTCTACACCTCAGGCTGAGTCAGATCAACCTGAGGAAGTGCATGATGAGGCAGCCCAATCAACTCCTATGCAAGTGGCTCCTCTGACAACTGAGACACCCATCTTGTCCTGGACTTACTCTACCAATCCAGAAAGATGGCATGTAATCAGAGATCAAGGTGTTGAGAATGTCTACTCCTGGCAAGACATAATCAACTTACCTCTGCATGATCTCTTTGAGATGAGAAGATACTATGAAAGTCTTGATGATCCTGACCATCTAATGAAGAAAGGAATGGTCATGATTGTACTAAAGACCACCAACATCTGAAGATCTTCTAAGTGTTTTGGTAGCATCAGCCTAGGGGGCGTTTGTAAGGATTCCTTAAGTCGGATGCAACCCACAACATCCAATGTGTCTCTACAACATGCACTAAGTACTGAAGTAAAGAATGCTTCGGAAGTTTTACCCAATGCACTAGAAAATACTCTAAGTGTAAAATATTCCGAAGCCAAGACCAATATCTTCTGAAGCCAAACATGAAGTCTTCCGAAGCCTCAGAGACAAAGTCTTTCGAAGCGTCAACCTATAAAGACAGATTTCTTCCGAAAACTTTTAGTACACATGCTTTATCTGATGTACTGTTTCATAAAGCACCTTTCCGCTGCATCTCTATAAAGTCACCAACTTACATGAGTTGGTGAAAAGGTCCATGCTTTTGGTAACTGTACATTGAGGTCTTGAGTCTGTAACTTTCTACTTTATGTACTTTATCCTTTTTGTAATGTATAAGGATGTGAGCTATGACATGTCATAGTCACAAGGTCAAAAGGCAGATATGCCTTTTGATCCTACAATTGATTTTGTTAGTGTCTAGTCAATTGTATCCAGCTGGCTTTCAAAGTATAGCCGGCTGTAGGTTGTAGTATAAGTATTCCAAGTTCTTGTATCTTTCTTTATGCTTTGTAACACTTGTAAAAGAACTTGAGAAAGCAATATACTGCCTCCTTGAAACCAACTCTCTTGTTCTGTCTCTTTACTTTACTTGTGTTCTTTGTATCAACTTGGTTTTCCAGTTCACTGTTTGATCAAAGTTTAGTTGCTCTCCTCATTGTGTTGTTGTGTTGTAATTTGTTCAAGCCCTTAAACGGTCCTGCACACACTTCTCATAAGGTGCACTCACACTCGGCTATATATATGGATCATACATATGATGAAATATGACTAATATGCTTAATTGCCGAGTATGAATACGTGTGAAATCATATGCTTGGTAAGGGATCAAATCTCCACCTATGTTAGGTATTTACCTACATAAATCATTAGGATTTTGATGGGTTGTAATTTGGCTCGGGTTCAGGATATGGATTATTTGAGGAAAAGTGTCTAACTGTTAAAAACAATGGTCTTGGCTTATTTGATAACATAAACTAAAGGGAAACCAGTAAAGGGTTCCTTATATAATACTAGAAGGGATATGCTAACTTGAGAACTCGTTTATGGTCAGATCGTCAAGACCATATTGCATTTTCAAAAACTGCACCTCCCCCTTAACCCGATGATACACGTACCTATCATCTTTTTTAAGGGTCGTCCGGCTTGAAGCCTAAAAGCACCCAACGGATTTGGATGTCGAATTCTTGGATTCAGTTTGGTTTTTTGTTGCATTTTCCTTCGTGAAACCAGTTACCCACAAGTTAGACATCTTTCATATCATTTTTCCTTTCTCGAACACATATTTCAAAATACCACAAAATGACGGAACTAGTTTTCTTCTTCCTTCTTTTTTCTTTTTCTTTTTCTTTTTTTAAATATAAGCCAAAACATGTCTTTAACGAAAACGAGTTTTGTTGAAGGCTTTTTTGGTTTAGTGACTTCATGGTTTGGATGATTAAAATTAGAAACGTTTAAGCTCAAGGAGCTAACTAGGGATAATGTTTGGGTAAGGATAAAATGATAGAGGCTTGAATATCGAGTTTTCCTAATTGACTAAATTCTTTTTACGCAAGAAACACTTATAAGGTTTTGAAATGCATACCCAAAATAAGTTCTAATTCACACGGAACATAAGGCACCCTCAATATATGCATAATGATAACAAAAATGCATAAATGCAAAGCTTGTTTAAGGCTAAAAAATAAGGTCACACATCAGATGGAATTGGGTATAAGTGTTTCATTTTACATGTTTGAATATTTTCACCAAATCTTTTTGCTTTTCAAGATATCACAAAAAACATTTTTAAGATTATTTTAGTTTGCTTTATTTGCTTAGTTATTTCACGAAAACGTATATTTATATTTTGTTTTATCAAAAATCGTTTCAAGTTTCCAGTGTTGTTGCCACAAACATTAAAATTAGAGTGACTTTTTGCAAAAGATTTAATTATAACTTGGACCTATTTATAAACAAAATATCAAGCATGTATTACCCTATTACCGTTCCGCACAATTAATTTTCACATTGTCCTCAATGTGATTCACAATAAATATTAAGTAGAGAAAGGCAAACGAAAACTCCCTAAAATGATGAGTCAAATGTGTGTGATCGTTTCCTACAGGCGTCTTGAATGAAATCAAAAGAAAATATTAGGATTAATCTAAAACATCATCAAATTATTTAAAACATGAAGTTAGAGTCCTAAGCACACATTACAAAATAAAAACAAACAAACTGAAAGTAACATAGAGCCATGTTTTTGTTACGGGTCCTTGGCTAGACCCTTTCCCACACTTAGTTTTTAATGAGGTGGAGGTTTATCAACTCTGAGAAAATCTTAATTGGTACATCGATTTGGCCATTAAGCGATTACCATTGACTTTGAAGCTTAGTCTCTCATTGTTTTCAACCTTGATAGCATTATGTGGATAGACTTCTTCTTTATTTTTTTACATTTCTAATTTTTTTAAATAAAACAAAATAGTCAAAATTTGGATCGTCTTTCAAACTAACATGTGTCACCGGCAACGACGCCAAAAACTTGATGCGTGTGAAATGTATATATTTTTTTAAAGGTTTTTCGCAAAGATTCAGTTTAAATGGTTATTACTAATACTAAACTACAAACAGAAAAGGCAAGTGTACCTGTCGTGAAGTAATTTAGTGTTGGTAAGAACTGAGTATCAATCCGTGGACACAATAAGCCTACTCAACAACCCTCATAATTGACTATTAGTTTTAGTTTTTAGAAAATGATAAGTTAAACAAAATAACAATAAATAAAGACAGATAAAGATAGATTGAGACTATTGATGATTCTTTCAATGAAGTAAGATTGTTATCCTAATTTTGATTACACTTATGTAACTATGATGAATTGGTGGTGTGGTTAAAGATATTGATTAAATTAATTATGTTAATGTTTATAAATATGAGTTGGCGTGATTTCTCGTCTATCCGCTCCGTAGTGACTAGGACCTCGTCAGGATGAGTTTTACTTCATAGATCAAAGCCACTAGTAATGTAGATAAATCTCTTGTGACCATTTGACATACGATTTTTGAAAACATAACTTTATGTTAAAATGAGAGTTGATCATGTTCCTTTCTAACATACCATTAATTTTAGAAAACCATAACAATTACTATAGATTACTCAGACTAATAAAAGGGAACCCGTAAATGATTAGAAAGTTAAGGTGATATGATTCTAATAAAAATTTCTATTTCATTAGCCCAGATTTATTATGAGGACCGATTTCACGAATAAAAGTTAGTCATACGTTTTTTAACCTGGTATGACATTCACAGTTACAAATCATAAGTTTATAACTTCCCGTTTAAATATAGATGCTACCCATTAAAAATTTGCGCAAGATCATCATAACATTAACATAATATAAACCACACAATTAGCTCGACAAAAGTTACATAAAGTTTCACTAAATTAGGATAACAAATGAAGTTCAGCTCATAATAAGCTTGAACATAACAACAAAGATAAAAGATAGAAATCAAACTATCGATAAATTAGAACAACCAAACCCGTGATCCACTATGGATGATGTTAAATAATCACAAGCTTCTTCTAAGTGTTGAATAAACCTCCAAAACCTTCTAAGAACCTCCGAAGGTTAGGTTCCCGAGAGGGAACATCAGCACTTCACCTCCTAAAAGCTCCTCTTAAAGTTGCAAAAGAAGTTCTATTTATAGGCATTCTGAAGTGTTTAAGCATACCCCTATGCCTAAAAGGCATGACCCCATGCTAGTAAAATGTATGTAAAAGTTGGTCGGCTTGTACGCCCAGATCTTATCGGGCACGACCCCGTTTTCAACAAGGCACGGCCCTGTGTTTGTGGTGGGGCACGACCCGGTGCCTTGGGTCGGGGAACCGTACTTTTTGTCCTGTCGGACTGACAAACACGGGGTGTGTTGACTTTAGCACGAGGGTGTGTTTCAGGCTAGGCATGGGGGTGTGCCTCATGAGGCAGGGCCCCATGCTTCAATTCAAAAGCTTGGTTTTCTTTAATTTCTTCTTATTTAATCTCCTTTTATTCATCTTGGTCTTTTCTAAGCCTGAAAACAGAATATGAACAATTTAAGTATCAAATTATCATTTTTAGTAAGAGTTTCTAGAATAATTGATGTGCAATTGATGTGTTTTATATATATAATTTGAAGCACATCAGATACGCAATCAATAAAAGATACCACCTGAACTTGAACTTCACTTTGCATATAAATATAACTAGCATAAATTTAAAGGCGGGATCATTTTTTACACATACTACATGGAAGTAGCCTAAACCCCTATCAAGGATATTTAGACATATAACTTTTCAATGATCTTGAACAAAAATATAGTTCTTCAAGAGTCATTGTTTTCAAGTTCTCAATTCTTCTTATGTTCATACTATAAAGTATCTATGATTTGGGAAGATACCTTAGAAATTTTCTAAGAACATCACTTTTTTCCATCTTCTCACCTACTTCATTTAGCGAGTCTAAACGCTCCACATATATAAGATATGTGGTTGTCATGGATTCTCGTCTGATAAAACCAAAGTACTTAAACTTTTGTTTCAAGACATCTCTCTTGTTATCCGCCATGTCTTCAGTTATGTTATATCTAGCCTTTAACGCTTCCCACTATTTCTAAGCACTTTTAAACTTGTTGAAGCTATGGATGATTATGTTGAGTATACTTATCCTAATCAGCCATAGAGCTTTGCAGTCTACATCTATTTTCTTTAGATCTACATCAAGACACTTGGTGGGACCTTTTAGAATCATCCCGCCTCCTTCACCAGCAACTTAAACCATTGAAACATATGGTCCATCTAGTATTAACATCTAGAGTTTCTAATCCTGAATTCTTAAGAAATCTTCCATTTATAATCATTCAAGTTGAACATTGGAGGTTTGGTTTGAGTATCATTTTCCAAGTTATGTTTGGTTGACATTACAATAGAAGTAATTTTGAGAAATTGATTGAGTGATGGAGTGTTTGAGTGTTGAAGAGACTAACTAAAAGAAAAACACGTGATTTGTGAAAAAAAATTCAAACAAATTAAGAGTCAAAGCTATGATACCACTTGTTAGATCAGAATTGAACAAGAATCTTCTTAAGATCAATAGTAAGTAAATATGAAATCTTCACCAATTGTTTACTAATAAAAACCTATTAATACTTGAATGTATACAACACAAAGGAGTTCTTTCAAAGTATTCACTTGATTATATTCACTTATTACAAAGTGAAATAAAAGGGAAAAAATGGGCAAAATAGCTAACTTGTCAACTATCCAAATATGAGGTATTTATACTATTAAAGCAAAACCCTAGACAAATCATGACCCTCTATTCTAGGTTTGGATTAATAACATGTTTCAACCATTGATCTATACACTATGGCAAACCATGAATGTGTAATTTAATTAGATCCAAAATAATATGAAACATAGACTAGAATCGACACAACAGAAGATCAGTCGTTGTAGTGTATAGATGTCACCATTACTCTTCAGCACTAACAATCTTGTCTACCAAAACAAATCAACAAATCATTAGGTATTTAATAGATAGACAGTATGCTGATTCACAGTTGTTTAGCACTTGATCCAGTAGATGAGATCTTTCAGTAAATAGGTTCATCATTTAGTACACTAGTAACCTTCAGCACTAAACTTGATACACAGTGTTTGAGTAGCTTCATCTTCTTTATATCCCAACATCATATTTCCAAAAGTATGAAATCGTTCATTCACTTATGGGTTTATCTTATAAAAACAACAAATGTAGTTTATGAATGTTTAACAAAATTTTCCATGTTAATCAAAACACAATTTGATAAATCAATTAAAATAAATCATAGTGCACATAGATATGAATTTATCAATAATCAAGTAACAACTTTTTTTGAATCAAAGGTCGTAATTCATCAAACTTCTTGTTTTTGTGCACTTCAGCAAAATGGTATAGTGGAAAGAAAAGATAGGCATTACTCAATGTAGCTAACTGCTGCCACCTCTCTTTTGTCTTACTAGCGAAAAGTCCCTATGATGTTATATTTGGCTTTGGTCCCTCTCCAAATCACTTGAGAAGTTTTGAATATCTTTGTTTTCACACTATCCTACATAACTTAAACAAATTTTTAAGTCTCTTTAGAAAAGTGCTTAGATAGGATATTAAAATGTTGAAAATGAGTATTCACTTTAGAGTTTAGATAACAAAACTATGTTATTTTCACGATAGTGAAATTTTGAATAAGTTAAATATATTTACAACATTGATTCACATAACATCTTAAGTGAAAAGGTTCCTAATAAGGAGGGGTGATATCTCAAAGCATCTCTAATCCTTAGCAGCATGATGTGTTTGAAGAAATGAATGGAGAGTCTGGTACTATCAAACCTTCATTCTCTTTTGAACCAAACTATGGTATGGCTAATGATTTTGATGTTGTTGATGACAAGATTGACTCTTCTGAAAATCAAAACTTTGTCTCTATTAAGCGAAGACGATCCTCTAGGCAATCTACTATTTCTAAAAAAATGCTTGACAATATTATATAAGGAAAAGTTAGATACGACCTACATCAATTAGTAAATCATTCTTATCTATCTAAATAAAATATATTTTTATCGTAGTAAGTCTATACAACCAATCGAGTTTTTGTGAAAAAGTTAAAGATGTCAACTGGGTTCAAGTAATGAATTCAAAAATGAATGCTCTCTATAAAAATAAATCACGAGAACTTGTTGACTTACCCCATGGTGAAAACCTATAGGAAGCAAAAGAAGTTATGGGGGTTAAATATAAATCTAATGGTGAGATAGTGAGGTATACACCTAGGTTAGTTGCTAAAGGATAGTAAAAGGGAGGAGTTAGATTTCAATGTGACCTTCATTCTAGTTGTTAAAATGATAATGATGGAAACTTTTTTTTTACTTTAGTTCTTAATCATGGTCTATAAATAGTGCATTCTTATATGGTAGCATTACGTAAGATGTTTATATAAAACCTCCTAAAAGTTATTATTGAAAGATGAAGCTCGAGTGTGTACGATGATAACTCTTTGTATGGGTTGAGACAACCCCGAGAAGGTGAGATGAAAAATTGACAAATGTTTTGTTTGATTATGGTTATCTTCAAAGTCAATGTAAACATTCATTGTTTCTTAAAGCCAAGAGTTCCACCTTTATTGTCATATTTGTCTATGTTGATGACATGATTATAAGTGTAAATGACTTGAATAAAATTGATAAGATATTAAAAATTTGCAATAAGAAAATTAAAGATTTGGATATGCTAAAATATTATTAGGCATAAAATTTTTTTTATTCTAAATATGAAATAAACCTAAATCAAAGAAAATACTATTTAGAGTTGCTAGCTAAGTTTTGGATATTCTAGATGTAAACCTATTAATACTATGATTGGACAAAGTTTTCTTAGTTTCTCTCAAATATCCCATAATATTGTGTTGGAATATATTTTTGGGTTCCGAAAACTAGTAGAAAACCTGATTTAATTGTCCTTAACCCAACCTTACATTGTAGGACCGGTGAAGGGGGTCAATGCAACAGTTTCATAGTGTTATGAGAGTTATAACACTTAGCAAATCAAATAGAAAACCAGTTTATAATGAAACAAAGAACACAAGTAAAGAATAGAACAAGAACAAGAACACACTAATATGGTTTTCAATAATGATGTATATTGTTCACAAGTTCTTACAAGTGTTACAAAGCTTACATGGAAAATAATGGTACTTGTGATATTTTATATTACATCCTACAACCGGTCATACTTTGAATGGCAGCTGGAAACACTAATATAGACAACAAGATCAATGTAAAATCAAAAGGCAGATTACCTTTCGGCTAGTGACTATTACATACCATAGCTCATATTATTATCTAATACAAAAATGATAAAGTACAAAAGTAAAAAGTTATAGACAAAAGACCTTAATCTATAGTTTGACAAAAGTATGGATTTTGGACCAACTCATCTAAGTTGGTGAGTCTTCAGAGATGGTAGTGGAAAGTAGTCAAATTTTGTCAAAATATGAATTAGAAAAAGCATGTCTTCTCTGTATTTGGAAGAAATCAGTCTTTCGATTCGCAAGACTTTGTCTTTAAAGCTTCGTAATACTTCATATTTGGCTTCGGAAGATTTGGTATTTTAGCATCAGAAGATTTGATACTTAGCATAATTCACTAAGTTATATCAAATCTTTTGAAGTAACTTCCTTGTACTTCACATGTGCATGCTGAGAGCTCTTTGGTTGCATTAGCCTCTAAGTGAAATCCTTACAAACTCCTTCTCTTCTGATGCTACCAAAACCAAAAGAAGAACCTTGAAGCTTGATCTTCATCTGTTAACAGTTCTCATCAAAATCAAGACCATTCCATTCATCATCAGTTGGTCAGGATTCTTCACACTTTCAATGTACCTCCTCATGTCATAGAGATCATATAGAGGGAGGTCAAGTATGTTTTGCAAGAAGTACATGTCTTAACCCCTTTGATCTCTAATGACATACCATTTGACTAGGTTAGTAGCAAATACCCAAGACAAGACGAGTCTCTCAGCAGCAAGAGGCTCTACTATGAGTGGACTTTGCTGATCAGCTTCTTCTTAAGCACTCTTAGGATATTCTAACCCATCATGAAGTGTAGAGGTGGATGCCTTGGACTTCCTTAACTAACTAGGTGCTCTTATAGTATCTCAAGTTGCAAAAATTTAGCACTTCTTGTTGTCCCTAAGACCTATAGATTACCAGGGCTCTCCTATCAACATCATACCTCCATCCCGCTATTGGATTTTCAGCAAGGTAGGATGGTGTAGACATTGCCCTTGGTATACCCTCCTCAAACAGGCTTTGAATCAAGGAATCCACATCAATGCGGGCCCAAGGAGGTTGTTGAGATTGGACAACTGCAAGTGAGGTTGGTGAGTACTCCATGTTCATACTCTGGGAAGAGCTCCCAGGTTTTGTGATTATAGGTATGACTTTCTCCCCCTTTTTGGTAGCATTATCGTTTTACACAGGGGGACTAAGGGTTAGGTCCACCACATCCATAGGTTCTTGTGGACCTGGTTGAGTTTGCCTGACAGGTCTTACAACTAACTTGCCCTTAAGATCGGTGATCTCAACTTGCTGGTAACTTAACTATCTTTGTAAGGTAGCCACCTAAATTCTAGGTGAAGTACCTTTAAAACTAAATAGGTGCATGTTTTGATAGTTTTTGCACCTTTAGTTGCAAACTCCTCTCATCTTAATCATAAGAATCATGGGGGGATAAGAGAATAGGACCAAAGTTTTCTTCCTTATCACCAGCTTGGGGTTATTGGCTGCTTGATTTCCCCTGCACCTTGACATCTACAAAAGAAGTGTCAATGGGTTGGCTTTCCATGGTTGAGGTCTTAATAATGTAATCACTTGTAGAAATGAGAGCCTCTTCCATATGAACTTCATATATAGGTTCAGGGAGGTATACTTTAGTTAAGGTTAGATGAAGTGGGTTAGATATGGGTGATTGATAAGCACTAATCTCTCCTTGAGTAGGGGTGGAGAAGAGAGACTCATGGTACTCACTAAATTCCATATCCACATCATCATTGAACTAAAGGTCAGGGATGGGTTGGTTTAAATCTAAAGGCTGGGGATGGGGTAATAAGCTTATCAGGTTGAGCATAAGGATGGGGTAATAAGCTTATCAGGTTGAGCATAAGGAACCTCAGCACTAATCAAAGAAATGATGGGAGTGGTCTGCTCCTCAGGAGAAGTGGGAGTTCTAGTTTCCACTTCCTCCTACATGGGTAGTTGTATAAGGGCCTGCTCAACCTGAGTAGACTGAGTGGGGGTTCGTTTGGATTTTCTAGTGTACGTGATGGTCATTTGTGGTTGTGTGGGTGGTGCAGATGTAGAAGGTGTAGGTTCAAAATTGGCTGGTGCTGCTAAGTTGTCACCTTGAGCAATGAGCTCTAACATTTTTGGGACCAAGGCGTTTCTACCCCTGATAAGCCAACAATGGACTATCTTATTATTTTGAAGATTTCAAGCTTTATCTGTCCCAGTTCACAGTTAAGAATGTGTTGAACATATCTACGGAACATATAGTACTCTAAAGAGTCCAAGTTAGGAAGCAGGTTTGTATAAATAAACTCTAAGTACCTAAACTTAACCCCTTGAAGCATCCCATGGACTATGCAGGATAAGTCCTCAGGAATCTTGTCTGACCTCCATGTTTGTTGGACGGAGATTGGATGACCACATGGGTGAGGTACTTCCATTGATTACCCTTCTTGAAAGTTATAACAAAGTAGTCTCCTTCATAGTCAATCTACTGGAATGAGTTGTTTATAGTAGATTTAGGGAATGACAATTTGCCTTCTTCATTATTCAGCCTTAGATGAGACTTTATGGTGGCTAGAGTAATGATAATTATCTTCTCCTGCACTATAGCAGACAGTGCCTTCTCACCATCCATGATGGCCTCTAGACAGGTCCTCCAGAACTCTAAGAGTTGATATTCATACAAAGGAGGGTCTACTGTAAGGGAAGTGAGGTAGTTAGAATGAGATAAAAAGTGGCAAACATCTGACAAACTTGGATCTTTCTCAGATGATAACAAAGCAACTTGATTGTGTTGCCTATGTAGTTGCATGGAAAAATCTGGTTGGTTTCAAGGATCACGTTTGGCCATTTTAAGTAGCTTAGAAGTGAAGAAAGGTAAGAAAAAAGTTGGTTTGTAGGTGAATTTAGGGTTTGAACTTTTGCAAATGAAGAGGAAGGAGAAAGAGGGGGAATCGTTGAAGGTATAATTATATGAACTGGATTTGAGACAAAGTTAATGCAAAATGATAAAATTTGAAATCCGGATATGGTCCCACCTCTGAAAAAGTACCAAAAAAGTTAGTTTTCTTGAAAGTGTAAAATCTTCCAAAGGTAATTTGTCTTTGGAAGTTTTGATAAAAACTTCCGAAGCCAATTTGACCTCGTATGATATTGCTGAGCTTGACAAAATTAGCTTCCGAAGAAAAATACTTAGAGTATTTTTTCTTCCAAGATATATTTAGTTTCGGAAGATATTAAATTTCAAAAGTTTTATTCATAAGATGAATGAAGCTTCCGAGACTTAATTGCTTTTGGACGAAATTTGTCTTTCAAAATATATAAGTACTTAGAAGCATATTTAAGCTTCAGAAAATATATTAGAATATCTTCCGGAGGTAAATTTCTTATTAAGTAATTATTAGTTTTGAAGACATAACTTTTTTTACAAAGTCAAATTAATGTCTTCTGAAAGAAAATATATCTTAAATTTTCAAAATTTTAGAAATATCATTTTGAAAAATTTCTTTCAAAGTAAACTGGGCTTATATAGGTGATGATATAGACAACTTAAGACACACATATTGAGAAAATAATCTTGAGTTTAGTTTAAGAAAAATCTACTCAAAGTTAATGATCCCAATAGCTAATACAAGATATTTAAATCTTTGTTCATCAAAAGGTTTTGTGAACAGATCAACATATTGTTCATTTGTGTTAACTTTGACTAGTTTTACCAATCTTTTTTTAAAATTATGTCTAATCAAATCATACCTGATGTCGATATGTTTTGTCCTTGCGTGCTGCACAGGATTATCTCTAATAGAGATAACACTGTTGTTGTCTATGTGGATGGGGGTCTCTTTGAAGTTGAATCCATAGTCCAGCATCTGATTCTGAATCCAAAGCACTTGGGCATAGCAGCTTGCAGCAACAATGTATTCAGCTTCAGCAGTTGATGCAAACACATAGTATTGTTTGTTTCATTGCTATAAGACTATCCTTCCACCAAGAATTTGACACCCCCAAGATGTAACCTTTGTAGTCATGTTGCAGCCACCATAGTCACTATCTGTATAAGCATACAGATTGAAGCCAAAATTTTTTGGATACCATAGGCCCAACATCTTAGAGATATCTAAGAATCCTTTTGACATCAACCAGGTGTGGCATCTTGGGGTTAGCTTCATATCTTGCATAAATGCATGTGGCAAACATAATATCAGACCTACTGGATGTAAGGTACATAAGAGACCCCATCATAGCTCTGTAGAGATGTTCATCCATACACCTCCCCTCAAGATCAGGTCCTAGGGAGTGGTTTCTTTCTATGGGTGTCTTAGCAACCATACACTCATTCAGATAAAATCTGGTAAGTATGTCTTGCACATACTTTGACTAGTTTATGAAGATGTCATTATCAACCTACTTCACTTGAATTCCTAGAAAGAAGTTGAGTTCCCCCATGGCACACATTTTAAATCTATTTTTCCTCAGCTTCTAAAGTCTTTGCAGAGCTTTGGATTAGTTGACCCAAAGATGATGTCATCTACATAAACTTGAACCAGCATCAAGTCATTTCATGTTTCTTTAATGAAGAGTGTTCCATCAATAGTACCCCTCTTGTAGCCATGCTGAACAAGGTACTATGATAGTGTCTTATACCATTTCCTTGGAGCTTGATGCAGCCCATAGAGAGCTTTGTCTAGCTTGCATATATAATTAGGATGATTTGGTTCTGCAAAGCCAGGTGGTTGTTTGACATATACTTCCTTATCAATCACCCCATATAAGAAGGCACACTTGACATCAAGTTGGTAGCCATTGAAATCCTTGGATGTAGCAAAATCAATCAATATCCTAACAGTTTCAAGTCTTGCTACAAGAGCAAAAACATCTATGTAGTTAATCCCTCTTCTTGTGTGTATCCTTGAACAACTAGTCTTCCCTTATTCTTGATGACAAGTCCTATATCATCTTTCTTTTTCCTAAAAATCCACTTGGTACCTATTCTGGTCTTCCCTTCAGAAAGATGACATATGTTACAAACCTTTTTCCTTTTAAATTGAAGCAGCTCCTCCTACATTGCTTCAACCCAATTTCCATCCTTTAGAGCGTCATCAGTATTCTTAGGCTCAATCTAGGATAAGAAACAAGAGTGAAGACAAATATATTTGTCATGGGTTTGTCCTCTTGTTCTCACCCCTATCTGAACATCTCCAATGATGTTTGTGGTGGGATGTGACTTTTGGATTCTCAATTGAGGAACCATAACAAGTTGGCTGTAGAGATCTAAATTTGTGAAATTCAGATCTGGTGACTGTGTATCACCCACCACATCAGCACACTTATCAAGAGTAACTTGATCTAATGGGTGTGTGACGTCATTGATTTTGTCTTTTATAGAGTGATTATCAGCATCAAGAAATTCTTGATCATTATCACCACCTTCATCTCCTCTTATATTGAAAACTCTTTTATTTGAGTTCTGTGCGTATATGCTGGAATTTGTAGGCACCTCAGATGTATCAGTTGAAGAGTTTGACTTGGTTGTGGTAACAGGATTTCCAACTTCAAGATTTGTTACTACTAGAGCTGAAGTAGTTTTCTGACTTGGTTTTTTTAGTTCAAATCTTAGATCAGATTCTCATGTTGATAAGCTACCTATAGATCTTGAAACATCTTAAACAACATTTTTTAAAACAATTGGTAACTAAATCAGGATAAAACAGCCAATCAGGACCAGAACCTTTTACATTAGGTGTGTGCTCATTGAATGTCACATTTGTTGATTCCTCAATTACTCTAGTTCTGAGATTGTATACTCTATAAGCATTAGTTTGGGAAGAGTATCCAATAAAGTGTACATCAATTGATTTCTCAACAAATTTGGCTATCTGATTTTTGGTATTCAAGATGGTGTAAGAACATCCAAATGATCTGAGGAGAGCAATGAAAGGTATTCTTTTGTGCAATAGCTCATAAGGAGTCTTACCATGAGTCTTGACTACTAAAAATTTGTTCTGCACATAGCAAGCAATGTTGACTACCTCTTCCCAAAAGGTGATAGGCAGTTTAGAGTCAGATAACATGGTCCTTGCAGCTTATATATATATATATATATATATATATATATATATATATATATATATATATATATATATATATATATATATATATATATATAGAGGATTGGGTTCAAGTAAGAACCCTCACTAATTGCAAGAACCCTTTAACTTCATCACAACCATTGATATAATATAAAATAATAAAGATTCTTAATCAATGATATAGATAAGATCAGGGGTAATTTGGACATTTTATATACCTCTCAAAAGTAATATGATTTAGATTTAATATGGTGGTGACAAGTGTCACCACACACAATCTTTTACTTCACCCCATTTTTCATTTTTTTATAAAAACAGTTTACCCTCTTTATTTTTATAACTTTTTTATAAATTGTTATATTTTTATAATAATTACATCATTAATTTCGTTTAAATTTTCTCTTTAATTCCAATATAGTCTCGAAATTTTTAATTTTTTTGTTTTGGACGTTACGTATTACATTATTGTAAGTTGTAGATTAATGTATAGTATGGATGTAATTTCAATGTTACAGTGATGTAACACAGTGCAATATACTTAGTTACAATTATTTACATTATGTTTATTTGAGTGTACAATGAATTATATTATATAGTAATTTCTTATAGTGAATTACATAAAATATACATATATAAAAAAACAAAATTAAATTCTTATAAAATGGTTTCAAATCCCTTTTCAAATCCAAATCCAAACTTTAAATAAAACTTGACGTGATGCATCATCATTACGATGAATTATATTATGTTTATTTGAATGAAATCCTAATATTTATAATAAATTACATCACACGATAATCGCTTACAATGAATTACATTAAAATTGGATAACGATCTACAAGAACTTGTATCAAAGCCATCAACAAAGAGGCCAACACTTTTTACAGGATTAAGGTTTGTTTCTTGACAAACAATTACTAGTTTATATTATTAATAACTATAAAAACTAAACCAAAAGTATATTTTTATTACAAAACCTTCAAAGTCCAAATATAATTCACTGTACATTAAAATAAAAATACTGCAGTTAACTGTAACTAAGTCTGTTTCATTGTGTTACATCAATGTAACATTGAAATTACAACCATACCATACATTTATTTACAAGTTACAGTAATGTAATACTTAACGTCCGAAACAAAAAAATTAAAAATTTTCGAGGCTATATTGGAATTAAAGAGAAAAATGAGATGAAATTAATGATGTAATTATTATAAAGATATATTTATTTATAAAAAAGTTATAGTAGTTTAAAAATAAAGGGGGTAAATTGTTTTTATAAAAAAACAGAAAAATATGGTGGGTGATGACACTTGTCACCACCATATTAAATCTGTATATTTGACTTTTTAGGATATGATGCAAAATGTCTAATATACCCTTTTCTATAATAAAATTAGTGATGACACATGGCATCATCTTATCCTTTTAAAATTAAATCAATGGATCAAAATAAGTTAAAGGGTTCTCATAATAAGTTAGGGTTCTCATTTGAACCTTACCCTATATATATATATATATATATATATATATATATATATATATATCTATATATAGATATATAGATATATATCTATATCTCTCTATATAATCTATCTATATATGTATATATGATATAATACACATATATATATACATATCTATCTATCTATATATCTCTATGTCTATATGTATATATATACACAGAGAGATATACAGAGAGAGAGATACATATATATACCTATATATACATATATAATATATACATATATTCATATATAGATATATATATATATATGTATATATGTATATATATATATATATATATATACATACATATATATTTATATATGTATATACATATATATACAACATATATATATATATATACATATATATATATATACATATGTATGTATATATATATATATATATATATATATATATATATATATATACCCTTAGTTTTTGTGAGAACCCTTTAACCCAGTATCAACCATTGATTAAAATTTGAGTGGTCATGATCTTTTCCTTCTTTTTTATTCAATAAGGGCAAAATAGTCAATTAACCCACACCTATTACATCTAATTTTCTTTTTCTTTTTTTATTTAAAACGTTTTCTCCCTTGTTGTTAAAACTTTTACAACTTTTTAATACATTGTTATTTTTTTATATAGATTGCACCATTAAATTCATTATATTTTTCTATTTAATTCCCATATAATCTTGCAAATTGTTTTACCCGAATTAGCGAAATTACACCGGTGACCTACACTATTATTACACCACTGTAAAGAGACTTTAATACCCAATATTACACCACTATAACAACCAAATGACATTACACCACGATAACCTAACAACCAAATGACATTACACCATGTTATATTAATGTAATCGTTAGCAAATTTGTAACGAAAACATCTACTTACACTGTTGAATATATGATATTACAACACTCTAAACTAAAAGTATCACAATCATTACAACAACCGAACATTACATCAATATAAACCAATGTAAACCAATATTAACAAATATAAAACCAATCTGTAAAATAAATTTAAAACAAACTAATCGCCACTACACCCAATATTATACCATTCAAACTTACTGTAATACCGTCATTACAACAACCTAACAACCAAACGATATTAAATCATGTAACTACGCGTCTACGCCACTGTAACCAAATTTCAAAACTATAAAGAAATTGACAGGATCAATGATCACAAGTTTGAAGTATTAGACAGTAATGCAGCGGAATGAAGAGATGAATTAGTCAAATTATAGCAAGAGAATGTTATTAGTAAACAAATGCGAGAGAATATTTTTCTGTGATTTGGAATGTTTCAATAATGCTCAATATTATTGCTAAATCATTCACTGTTACAATAAGGTTGGCACTCCTTATATAGAGTGCAATCACTGCTGTAATCACGGGATGGTGATTACTAGCAGATCTAGTACAAAAATAACTACTTCTTAACAAACTACTGAAATGTTCACAACTACTGAGAACATGTCAGAGTGCTAAGTATAAAACATGAAACAACTGAAAAGAAACTACTGATACTACAACGACTGAAGAACAAACTCTTCAGTCGTTTTACAAAACTACTGAAAATAGAAAATATAAAACTACTGAAAGCAAACCGTCACAACTACTGAAGAAGTCCTCTTCAGCTGTTGTGACAACATCTGATACTTTGTCTTCAGCACTTGTGTCTTCAGACTTTGTCTTCAGCACTTGTGTCTTCAGACTTTGTCTTCAGCACTTGTGTCTTCAGACTTTGTCTTCAGCACTTGTGTCTTCAGACTTTGTCTACAGCACTTGTGTCTTCAGACTTTGTCTTCAGTTGTTGTCTTCAGCTGATGTGGACTTCAGTAGTTGTTGTGACGTCTGTGGGACTTAAAGGTTTTTCTGATCCGGCTCATTGGTTCTTTTGGTCCAACAAACTCCCCCTGAACCAATGCAGCCAAAACCTTTAACTTTATTGAGGTCCCACTTATTGTTGGCAAAATGGATGGTCTTTTTCCTTCTTGATCAGTTGAGAAGATGACCCATATAAGCACCGGCCTGGAAGTAAGTCTCTGATGATTTGGTTGGCAAAGTATGGATGGGAGCTCTGTATTGGGGAATTGGACACTGAGCTGTTCCCCCATCCATGAAACTCACTTCCCATGTATAAGCCTGTAGGATTCTCTGGTGTATGCTCTGAGAAACATGATTTGTTCTTCCATAGTAAGATTCTCTGGTTCACCATCGAATAATCCTTCACGCCCATACAGCTCTGAGATGTATTTGGCCTGTTTGCCATTTTTGAGCTCAACTGTTGTGATCTGTCTGTAGGCAAACTCATCTGGATGATTACCTTCAAGTAACAGACTGAGCTCATTTTGTTTGAAGTTCTCAAGCTTCTTGTAGACTAACCCCTTCTTGATCACTCTGTTTTCTAACATCTTTTGGGGAGGCTGTTTAGTCTCATAAGCTTTCTTGAAGTCTTCTACAATCTCCCAGGGTGATACTACAAGGACCACTGTGATCTCCTCATCTACGATCCTTTTGATTTGGCCCTTGTATCGTGCAGGAATGTCCTTCTTCACAATTCTGTGAGCCACCCTAGGATCAGGCCATATCCTCACCTTTTCTTTTTGATATTGAAATGTGTTGGCGAGGGTGTACAGTCTCAGAGCTTCTTTCTTCATACTTATTATTGATGAAGAGGCAGCATAAGTTTTATCTATACTTTTTAGCATCTCCTCATCATGAAGCCTTTGCAGTTGCTCTTCTTCAATCTTTACTCTCACAGTTTCCATCTGTGAGGTGGGAGTGATGGGCATGGATTTGGCTTTAGGCAAAGTTAGGACTGCAGAAAGAGGCAGCCTATCTTCTTCCTCATCATCCTCTTCTTCTTCTTCTTCTAGCCTCAACATCCTTCTCTTCTTCTTCTTGGATGCATCATCGGCTGTTGGTTTTGAGGGTAAAGGAGTTGGTTTAATGGGTTGTGGTAGTGGTGATTTTGAAGTGGTAGGTTTTGCAGGTTGTTCTAGCATTCTTGTAATGAGTGAGGCTTTCGGAGTATTTTGCTAGTTCATTTCTTTTTCCAGCACCTGCTTCATTTAAAGCTTCAATCACTAATCCCTTTGTATATGCTTCAGACGTACAGATCTTGGTGGTTATAGCCAAGATACTGTCCCTGGTCCATGACTTAATCTCTATCAATGATCTTCCAAGATACTTAGCAATAAATCTGATCATGATCTCCAGTCTTTCTCTTTCTAGCACATCATAGCTTGCCCATCTTGAGTTAATTTCTTCAACTTCAAGTCTTCTAATCTCTGAGTCAAGCTGTGCAGTATCGAACCCTTGTCTGTATAGTTGGTCAATAATGGAGTCCATAGATTTACTATGTGTAGCATCCGCCATTTTGACCATCTCATCAAGTTGGAGTTCTTTTTCTTTCTTTCCATCTTCCTCTTCTTATATGTGATGTGAAAGTCTTTGTGACTTTCACTCACTTGATCAGTTTCAGCTCCCTTCACACACTCTTCCTCCTTCTCAGTCTCTTTCTCAACAACCTCTTCTTCCTCCTGTTCTCTCTCTATCAGTATGCGCTTCCCTTTGTCTTTCACTGACTGACTCTCCCCCTTTTTGGTTGCATTGGTTGCAAGGGTTTGAGTAGTAGAAAGCCTTGTGCTCATAATCTCCTCCACCAGTGGCTGTATGATTGAGGGAAGTTTGTCATCCAAGGTTTTGATCACAATGTCTGTGATCATTGGAGTGATGAGAGGTAGGGATTTTTGGAATATAGCAGCTGTTTGCTCAGAGGGGTTCTGTCCCTGAGAAACAGTGCCAGAAGTAGAGGCTTGGTGGATTGAATGTTTTTAGTGGCTGAGTGTTTAGGAGACCTTCAGGTGAAGGTGCCATCTGTGGGTGTATGGTGGTATCAGATGGACTTGCTTCTTGAGAGAATTGGTCAAGTAGTCTTTGTAGTCTACTGACTTCTTCCTCAAGAATTGTGTTCTGGGCTAGAACATCATAAAAGAAGCCCAGGTCATCATCAGCAGATGCTGAATCACCTGACCTCTTGCTAGTAGCAAGATGTACATGCTCTGGGTGTAGACCAGATGTAGCATGTGCCCCTTTTTCTTGGAACTGGGGACTTCCAGCCTCAGGACGATGTCCTTCATCAGCTGTTGCCTCTGATGAGGTCTTAGCCATGTTACCAGCCTCAGTCTGATCATGTGCTGATGCAGAAGAGGTGGCAGCCTCACCAGATATTCTTGTCTCCGTATCTACACTAGGAGACTGAACATTTAAACCCCTGTGCTGTGGGTTGTCAGAAGCATGTTGATCCTCTACCTCAATATCTGTGGTTTTCCCTTTAGGTAGTTGTCTGGGAGGAGGAGAGGCATGCAGCTGAGTCAGCACATTTGCAATTATAAGTGTTGGACTTTGGGGGGCATTTTCATTGGGAGATAGGGTATTATGCACCTGGGGAGAATGGTGAGTTTCAATGGCAATCTCCTCAAATGAGGAAGATTCCAGATTTGTGGGTACCCCTTCTTTGGTTGCTTCAGGTTCCTTTTGAGAGGAATCCTGAGCGGCTGTGGCTGGGTGAGTCTCTGATACTACTGGGGGGTTTACACCAGTAAGTATATCCTGTCTTTGTGGTACAGGAGCATCTTCAGGGGACTCATCTTCCTGAATAGCTGTTTTGGTTCGTTTTTTTTTGGTTTGGTGGGGACTTTGGATTTTGTGGTGGTGGCTGTGGGTTCCAGCTGCGTGGGTTTGCGCAGCTTGGCAGCCATTTTGAGTGATTGGTCAGAGTTGTGCCGGGAGTATACTTCAGGCAATACAGCCATAGCAGGGACTCCCAGGCCAACAAGTCCCTCAGCTTGAAGCTGGTTTTCAATTATGGCCATTATAAACCGAGGATATAGTATCCAACGGTTAGAAAGTTGTTTTTGGGCCATATCCTTGAGCTCTAAGAATAATATTTCAGAAAAATTTAAAGGTTGTTGCTCAAGGATAGAGTACAATACCTGTTGCCACCTTGTGGACATTTGATCCCATGATGAAGTCTTTGGAGCCAGGCAGACATTTACCATATGAAAGATAAGCCGTTCAGCATCCTGGAAATGTTTCTTCAATATGGTAGAGGCACTCAGATTGCCTTCGTATCCATGGTGGGCAAAGGATAGATCAGTGGTGCCCTTTGGATAACTAGTCGGGAAAGTGGCATCATCCAGATTGAGGGTTTGGCGAAGAATCTCTGGATTGATGACCACCTTTTGGCTATGGACAAACGAATGAAGTGACTCTGTGTCATTCTCCTCAGAGACAAGAGTGACGTTTGTCCAGAATTGGCTAAGGGATTCGGCATATATGGTGGGGTTTATCAGAAAGGCTGTTTGGTAAGGTGACTGGACCATTAAATCAATGGCGTTGTGAACTTGGTCCAGAATGGTGATTTAGTAAGGTGAGCGACACAGTTGTGTCGAGGTTTTAGTTGCATGGTCGCCATGGATGAAGAGAGGGTACAGAGTTTTTGAACGTTAGGTTTGAGAGTAAAGGTGAGAAAAACTCTGGTGAGATAAGGGATTTATAGGGTAGGGTTATGAACCGACTGAAGGTTTTTGGTGAGTCATCATTTGCTGAAACTGATGACGTGGCATTAACTTTGAGGTTGAAATGACTGACCGTATTGGTGTGATCATCAGTTGTTATAAAACAACTGAAGACTTGGTTTTAACCGTCAGACATTGAAACAGCTGAAGTCTTTGATTTAGTCTTCAGTAGTTATAAAACTACTGAGGACAATTCCGACTTCAGGTGTTGAAACAACTGAGGACATGGTGTTTGTCATCAGTAGTTGTGTAACTACTGAAGACAGTGGTTTTGTCATCAGTTGATGTAAACAGCTGAAGACTTAGCGGTAGTCTTCAGTAGTTGTAAACTACTGAAGACATAGCTGTGGCTTCAGTTGTTTAGAAACAGCAGTTGGAAAACACTGAAGAGAAATTGCTCATCAGCTGTTGTCGTCAATTCTTAGCTTTTCAGCTGTTTCAGTCTGACCTCCACATTAAAATGTTTCATTGGTCATCAGTACTTATCTGCATTTCTGACATCAGCATTTGTAGTTACATCAGCTGTTGTGATTTCATCAGCTGTTATAACTACATCAGCTGTTTTAACAAATGAGAAGTACTTATATGACATGGTCACCAATGATCATCAGTATTTATTACTGAGATTATCGGTAGTTGTCACTTATTCTAGCTGCAGCATACCAAGCCTTAACACCAGGTTGTGGAAAGTTGAACTATCCAAAGGCTTAGTAAAAATGTCTGCAAGCTCATCAGCACTAGGAACAAATTTTGGATCAATCAGACCTTTTTCAAAACAATCTCTAATAAAGTGATGTCTGATTTCAATATGTTTAGTCCTAGAGTGCTGGACAGGATTCTTGACAATACAAAGAGCTGAAGAACTGTCCATTAACAATGGAGTCTTAGTCTCAGTTATGCCATAATCCAATAATTGGTTTTGAAGCCATAATACCTGAGATGTACAACTTGCAGCAGCAATGTACTCGGCTTCAGCAGTTGATGTAGCAACTGAGGTTTGTTTCTTACTCTGCCAAGAAATCAAACAGTTGCCTAGGAATTGGCATCCACCAGAAGTTGATTTCCTGGTCAACTACACCCTGCATAGTCACTGTCAGAGAAAAAGCAACTAATTTACCAGAATGTCTAGTAGAATACCATAAACCTAGAGATGGAGTGCCTTGCAAATATCTAAAGATCCTCTTGACTGCAATCAAATGAGACTCCTTAGGTGCAGCCTGAAATCTAGCACAAACACATGTAGCAAACATAATATCTGGTCTAGAAGCTGTTAGGTACATCAAGGACCCAATCATACATCTGTAAAGTGTTTCATCAACCACTTTACCTTTCTGATCTGTATCCAGTTGTGTGGTGTTGCACATGGGAGTAGAACAGGGTTTACAATTTTGCAAATCAAATTTTTCCAAAAGATTTTTGTATATTTGGACTGATGAATGAAAATTCCATCAGCCTTTTGTTTGATTTGCAAACCCAGAAAGAATGTAATTCCCCCATTGCACTCATTTCAAACTTTTGTTGCATCAGCTTTGTAAAGTCATCACACAACTGTGGATCAGAGGATGCAAAAATAATATCATCTACATAAATTTGAACAAGTAGATTATGCTGCCCTGCTTTCTTAATGAACAAAGTTTTATCTATGGTGCCTCTAGTAAAATTATTTTCAAGAAGAAAGTTTGATAATGTCTCATACCAGGCCCTAGGAGCTTGTTTCAACCCATAAAGAGCCTTATCAAGCTTATACACCCAATTAGGATGTTTGTTGTCCTCAAAACTGGTGGTTGACATACATAAACCTCTTCTTTAATTTTCCCATACAGAAAAGCACTTTTGACATCCATTTGAAAAACTTTAAGATTTTGATAAGCAGCATAAGCTAAAACAATCGAATGCTTCCAGTCTGGCTACAGGAGCAAAGGTTCATCATAATCAATACCTTCTTCTTGTGCAAACCCCTGAACCACCAGTCTGGCCTTGTTCTTAACAATAAGCCCATTTTCATCAGTCTTATTCCTAAACACCCATTTAGTGCCTATTGCACACTTACCTGGAGGTAGAGGAACAAGTTCCCACACTTGTTGTTTTTGAACTGAAGAAGCTCAAGCTGCATGGCATCAACCCATCCATTGTCTTTAATGCAATGTGATAATTCTTTGGCTCTTGCTGACTAATGAAGAGAGCATAGAAGCAGAAATTTGACAATTGACTTCTTGTTGATACCAGCAGTGATATCACCAATGATTTGAGACATAGGGTGATTTCAGATCTTGATACACAATGAGATCAGTGCAAGTGTTTGTAGCAGGCTCAGCAGCAACAGATGGTGATGGTGAAGAATTTCCTTGAAACCAATCAGTGATGGTAGTAGTTCAAAGGAAGTTGAAGTTGTAGAAATTTCATCAGCATTTGTTGTGGATTGTGCTGCTGGAGCTGCAGAAGGAATCAGGTCTAGCTGAATCAGGCAGTTGATCAGTAAATCTGAAGAGGGTGAGTACTACTATCATCATCATCAGCACCAGCAGTACCACCAGGTGGAGAACTGTTGACATGAGCAACAGCAGGAGTTTGATGAGGAGCATATTGTAGTATGTCCAAATCAAATATCTCCACAGGATTTGTGGGAATCTTGTCCTTTGGAGATTCATTAAACTTAACATGTAGAGTCTCTTCAACCATCTTTGTTCTACAGTTGAAGACTCTGTATGCTTTGCAAGTTGATGAATACCAACAAAATATCCTGCATCCACCTTAGAATCAAATTTCTGGAGTTGATCCCTTGTGTTGAGAAATGAAACAAGGACATCCAAAAGCTCTAAAGAATGAAATTAGAGGGGCCAAATGATGAAGAACTTCATATGGAGTTTTCATCAACCTCTTATTCACTAGAGCTCTATTTTGTACATAACAAGCAGTATTGATAGCTTCAGCCAAAAAGTCATTGGCAATCCAGAGTCAGCCAACATGGACCTTGCAGCTTCAATAAGGGTCCTGTTCTTTCTCTCCACTACTCCATTTTGTTCAGGAGTTCTTGGAATGCTAAAATGCCTCTTAATTCCTTTGAGAGGTAAAACTCATCAAGTGTATTGTTTCTAAATTCGTTCCATTATCACTTCT
>CM046039.1:83265683-83446603 GCA_025215565.1 Flaveria ramosissima | reverse complement strand
TGGGTATGATCTGAGTAGTTCATTTACAAAAGTCTCGTTCAATCTCATTAGGACTAATTAAACCAATAATGGTTTTGTCTATGTAACAATTCGTGAACATTTAGGACAAGTCATTCGTTGCAAACCTGAACCCGGAGAGGATTACTTTTTAATTATTGTTTACACTTAATCCAATTTCATAGATTATTCACCTTAAAATATCTCTCCCTTTCAATTTGTTCTTAATTAAATTTCCAACTTTCAATCAAGCTTTTCACTTTCCACGTATTCCTTGTGGACACAACCTTACTTTCCTATTTACTTAGGTGAGCTAAGATCACAAAATTAACTTGTTTTGTATTAGGCCTAACAAACCGTATCAATTAACATCGTGAACCACAAAGACATAGACATCATATGGATAACGGCTCTTGAGGTTCGGAATCCATGATCCCATTGTTTTGACATATGTCTAATCATGTAACATCCGCCAATTTTTCAAATTATAATTCGAACCGAACAAATTTTGAACTTTCATGCAATGAAACAAAATTATTATTAGATTATTTTTAAATTTTTTAATGAATCAAATACATTAAATGTACAATTTAACAAATATACGAGTTGTTTTATTCAATTATTATTTACAAAATCATTTAAACAAGTTATTATAATTTTATGTTTTATAAAATATTTTATAATTTATAGAATAAAGCTTTATAATCAATAAAGCTTTATTTGTCATTCATAAACTAAAATAAATAATTAATATATAAAGTTTATTAACTCTATAAAGTTTTAAAAGACAATAATTTAATGTAGAATGGGTTTAATAAGTTTGGGGTATTTATGTAATTTTGAAAACTTGAATTTAAAGTTTTTAACATAAAATAATAAACCCCAAAACTACAGGGACTATTTGTGTAACTTATTAAAAGAAACCCAAACCACCCTCCCATTACCGTCGACCTCCGGCCAAGGGACCCGGCCACCTCCGGCGGCCCTCCGGCCACTTCAAAAACCCATTTTTTCTTCATAATCAAACCCCAAACGTCCCTAACCGGTTCGTGAACGTGGTTCGAACACAATTAAGATTTTAATGGAGTTAAACGACGGTCATGAACCCAAACCAATCGAGTTACCGAAACTCTTAAACTTAGAGCTTTTGAGCATTTAAAACTCAATAATAATCTAATTAACTGAACATAATTGATCTTCTATCTATCTCTAATCGTTTACTGTAAGGATTCCTGAAGTCTGATGCAACCCAAAACATCCTAAGTGTCTCAGCAACATGCACTAAGTACTGAAGTGAAGAATGCTTCGGAAGTTTTACACAATGCATTAGAAAATACTCTAAGTGTAAAATCTTCCGAAGCCAAGACCAATATCTTCCGAAGCCAAACATGAAGTCTTCCGAAGCTTCAGAGACAAAGTCTTCCGAAGCTTCAACCTATGAAGACAGATTTCTTCCAAAGACTTTTAGTACACATGCTTTATCTGATGTACTGTTCCATAAAGCACCTTTTCCGCTGCATCTCTGTAAAGTCACCAACTTACATGAGTTGGTGAAAAGGTCCATGCTTTTGGTAACTGTACATTGAGGTCTTGAGTCTGTAACTTTCCACTTTATGTACTTTATCCTTTTTGTAATGTATAAGGATGTGAGCTATGGCATGTCATAGTCACAAGGTCAAAAGGCAGATATGCCTTTTGATCCTACAGTTGATTTTGTTAGTGTCTAGTCAATTGTATCCAGCTGGCTTTCAAAGTATAGCCGGCTGTAGGTTGTAGTATAAGTATTTCAAGTTCTTGTATCTTTCTTTATGCTTTGTAACACTTGTAAAAGAACTTGAGAAAGCAATATACTGCCTCCTTGAAACCCATACTCTCTTGTTCTGTCTCTTGCTTTACTTGTGTTCTTTGTATCACTTTGGTTAACCCAGTTCACTGTTTGATTAAAGTTTAGTTAATCTCCTCATTGTGTAGTTGTGTTGTAATTGTGTTTAAGCCCTTAAACGGTCCTGCAATTGGTATCAGAGCATTCCAGGCTCTTGATATAAGATCTAACCATCTTAAGATCCCTCACACACACAAAAACTAAACTCTTCAAATGGCTTCCATCTCAAAGACTGATATGGAGACTGGAACCATGAACAAATCCCCACTGATCACTCTTGATGATTTTGACACCTGGTGCATGAGGATGGAAGGCTTCATCAGGTCTCTTGATTCAAGAATGTGGGAATCTGTTGAGAATGGACCTTTCATACCCAGCACCCCCTCTGCTACTGGTGCTGGTATGATTCCTAAAGATGTGGCCAACTACTCAGATGAAGATAGAAAAAGAGTAGAGATTGACAGGAAGGCCATGACTGCTCTTCAGACTGCTCTCCCAAACTCTGTATACAGAGGTTTAAGAAGTGCAAGACAGCCAAACAGCTGTGGGATGCACTGAAGCTGATGTATGAAGGCTCCTCTGAAGCCAAGGAGAACAAGAAAGATCTTCTGAAGCAGCAGTTTGAGAATTTCACCTTCAAAGCAGGTGAAAACCATGACCCAACAATACTTCAGGTATGTTGAGATTGTGGATACCCTAGTGGATGGAGGAGTTCCTCTTGAGAACAGGGACATTGTAAGGAAGTTCATGTCCTCACTTCCTAGGCAATGGACACACTATTGTGTGGTGATCAAGAGGACTGAGAACCTTAAGACTCTTACTCTGACAGAGTTGTATGGGATTCTCAGTGGATACCAGATGGAGATGAACATGCAAGGTTCATCTGGCAACTCCAACAATCAAATGGGTTCAGCCCTTCATGTGGTTGAAAGGGACAGCATAGAACCCCAACATCATCTCATATGCTACCCTGACAACTCACAAAAGGGTCCTTTCATCACCTTCCCGGAGACACCAAGGGAGAACTTTACTCAAGGAAGCCCATTCCAAGAGACAAGTTCTTCTCAAGCCTTTGTGTCTCTGCTGATGAAAGCTGTGGGAAATTCTTTTCACTCTTGAAGACCTGGACTGTATCCATCCAGATGACCTGGAATACATGGAGATAGTTCAGCAGATGGCTCTCCTCACTCACAGAGCCAAGAAGTTCTACAAGAGGACAGGAAGAAGATTTCCAAGCAATGCTACCAGTGGAAAGTTTGGGCTGGATAAAAGCAAAGTTAAGTGTTACAACTGTAACCTTATGGGTCACTTTGCTAGGGAGTGTAAGGCACCTAAAGCAAATGGGGGCCAAACACAACCCAGACCAAACTACACTGACAAAGCCCCTCAGGCTGAGAAGACAAAGCAACATGCTGCTGTTGCTGTTGAAGAGGGAGGCTTTGACTGGAGCTTTCAGGTGGAAGATGCTTCTCCAAACCAAGCACTGATGGCTGACCATGATGAAGCCAAGGTATTGGAACATCTCTGCTCTCCTGAATGCATTGCTAAAGTAAATAGATACAGGTCCTACAACTAGAGATGAGATCTGATCTTGAGTCATTAAACATATTAAAATCTGATTTTAGAAAGTCTGAAAATGATTACAAGTTAAAGATAGAGGACTTGGAGAAAACCATTTCAGTACTAAAAACATGAACATACAGATTTAGAACTCAGATCCAAGATCTCATCACTAAGTTGACTGAGTGCCAGGCTGAGCTTGTTGAATCAGCAAAGCCAATGCAGAGAAAGTGTTCTTGAACAGAGACCTTCAAGAACATGATATCCTCATCCTGCACAATAAAGTGTGCTATCAAAATAGACAGGACTGGGATCAAATGAGATAGCTCCTCCACACACAATCTTGTCTGTAAGATCTCCTAGGTGTGGAACTTGTGAAGATGAGCTTCCTCTCATAGATCCTATAAGTGAGGATGATGAAGAAGTGATAGTGAAGAATTCTCTGAGAAGAGTGAAGAAGAGGATTCTTTCAAGGGCCACTATCCTTCTGAGGAGAAGAAATCTACTGTGATGACCAAGTCCAAGAGAAAGAACTTGATCAGGAAGAGCAAAAGAAAAGCAAAGAAGGCTCAAGAAATCAAGGCTACTTTTGATGCTAAGCAGAAACAAGTTTTTATCTCTGCAGGTTAAAGTAGTGAGGACTGAAGACATCAACCAAGACTCCTCAGCTAAGAGTCCTGGTTCTTGTTCAAATCATCTCAGTGCAAAGAAGAAGACTGAGCTGCTGTGTACCACTGCTGCACAGCCTGGACCATCAAACTCCAAGAACAGTTCACAGCCCAAAAGAACTGTCTCAGCATCTACCAGATGAAGGTGGAGAAGGGATGTGACCAAAGCCAGTCTTGCTCTCAAAAGGAGACTTGTTTGAAGAAGAAAATGTTGTGTCATGTGTGAAAGTACTTCTCACATTGCTAAGGATTGCCCATACAATCCTAAAAGTACTGTCCACATGACCATACAAAGACTTCAAAGAGTCTCAAGAAGTCTCAAGCTTCGGAAGGAAAGTCTGTTTCCTTCGGAAGCTCCAAATCAAGAGAAGGTAAATGGAAAATTACCTTCGGAAGTAAATTGGTCTCGGAAGAAAGGAGTTCTTCGAAGCACTGAAGTCTGCTGCAGTGACTGTAGACTCTTCCGAAGGTTCAGTCATCAAAACTTATGAAGTCCCAAAAGCTTCTAAGGTTTTGAAGGTCAAGTCCAAGACTCCAAAGGTTGGTTGGAAGTCTAAGAAAGACCAAATGACTGAAGTTTCTCCATCAACAACAGCTGAAGATCCCCATAGTACAACCATAGGATCTATTACTGTTGCATTACCTTCTATTACACTTAGTGAGCCCAAGACAAGTAAGGCTTGGGTTTCCAAATGTAACTAATCATCTTCTTTGTGCAGGAACAGCTCAAGACAAACAGGAATGTCTGGATAATTGACAGTGGCTGTTCCAGGCACATGACAGGCAATAGGTCTCTACTCCATAATTTTGAGAGAATTGATGGAGGACCAGTTGCTTTTGGAGGAGATGAAGGTGGTTACATTTCTGGAAGGGGCAAGGTCACAAATGGTAAGCTCAGCATTGAGAAGGTAAACTTTGTTAAGGAGCTTGGGTACAATCTTCTGAGTGTATCCCAATTTTGTGATCAGAGTCATAACATGCTCTTTACTGAGCATGAGTGCATTGTTCTCAAGCCTGGAGTGGTCATTCCTCATGAGCATATCCTGCTCAGAGCCCCCAGGAAAGGGAACATGTACAAGATGGATTTGCAAGAAACATCTCCCTCTGGAGAAGTTTCATGCTTTCTATCTAAAGCAAATAGTGATGAGTCTTTCCTATGGCATAAAAGAATGTGCCATGTAAACTTTAAGAACATGAATAAATTAATTAAACATGATCTGGTAACTGGAAATGCCAAAGAAAGAGTTTACAAGTGATGATCATTGTGTTGCATGCCTGAAAGGGAAGCAACACAAGGTATCTCACAAGTCTAAGGAAAAGAACTCCATCACTACTCCCCTACACTTGTTACATATGGATCTCTTTGGCCCCACCAGTGTAATGAGTCTAGGAAGGACCTCTTACTGTTTGGTGATCACAGATGATTTTACAAGATTCACTTGGGTCTTCTTCCTTAGAACTAAGGATGAAACCCCTGAGATTCTGAAGAATTTCATCTTAAAAGTTGAGAATCAATGTGATCACAAGGTCAAAACCATAAGATGTGATCAAGGAACTGAATTCAAGAACCAAATCCTTGATACATTTTGTGATGAAAAAGGTATTACAAGACAATATAGTGCTCCCAGGACTCCTCAGCAAAACGGAGTTGCTGAGAGGAGAAACAGGACACTTATTGAAGCTGCAAGAACTATGTTGTCTGACTCTAAACTGCCTATCACCTTCTGGGCAGAGGCAGTTAATACTGCTTGCTATGTGCAAAACAGAGTTTTAGTAGTTAAGACACATGGTAAGACTCCTTATGAACTTTGGCACAAGAGGAAACCTTTCATTGGTTTTCTCAGGTCATTTGGATGTCCCTACACCATCTTGAATACCAAAGATCAAATTGCCAAGTTTGCTGAGAAATCAGATGATGGACATTCATTGGATACTCTTCCCAAGCTAAAGCTTATAGAGTATACAATCTCAGAACTAGAATTGTTGAGGAGTCAGCCAATGTGACTTTCAATGAACACACACCCTGTGTGGCTGGTTCTGGTCCTGATTGGCTGTTTGATCTTGATTTAGTTACCAACTGTTTTAACAAATCTTATGAGCATGTTTCAGGATCTGTAGAAAATTTAAATACAGGTGAACCTGAACCAAGATTTGAGCTCAGAAGAAACTCAACTCATACATCTTCAGCTCCAGTTGGAACTACTTCAGCAAATGAGGTTTCTATCAGCACAACAATGACAAATTCAGCTGATACATCTGGTATGCCTTCAAATTCCAGCTCAGAGGCTCCTCAACCAGATAAAGATACCTCAATTGTAGAAGACAACAATGGTGATGGTGATAGTGATCAGGAATTTCTTGATGCTAATAACCACACCATAGATGACAACATCAATGATGTCACACACTCATTGGATCAAGTTAATCTTGATAAGTGTGATAATGTGGAGGGTGAATCTTCTAGGCCAGATCTAAATTTCTCAAATTTGGATCTTTCTCAGCAACTTGCTGTGATCCCTCAGCTAAGGATCCACAAGTCTCACCCCACCACAAACATCATTGGAGATGTTGTCACAGGGGTAAGAACAAGAGGACAAACCCATGAAGCAAATGTTTGTCTTCACTCTTGTTTCTTATCTCAGATAGAGCCAAGAAAGTTGATGAAGCTCTAAAGGATGGAAGTTGGGTTGAAGCTATGCAACAAGAGCTGCTTCAATTCAAAAGGCAGAAAGTTTGGAACCTTTGTCCTCTTCCTCATGGGAAGACTACCATTGGAACCAAATGGGTTTTTAGGAATAAGAAGGATGATAGAGGAATCATCATCAAGAACAAGGCAAGACTAGTTGTTCAAGGATACACACAAGAAGAAGGGATTGACTACACTGATGTCTTTGCTCCTGTAGCAAGACTAGAAGCTGTTAGGATATTCCTGGCATTTGCTGCATCCAAGAACTTCAAGGTCTTTCAACTTGATGTAAAGTGTGCTTTCTTATATGAGTGATTGATGAAGAGGTTTTGTCAAACAGCCACCTGGTTTTGTAGACCCTGATCATCCTGATTATGTCTGCAAGCTTGACAAAGCTCTTTATGGGCTGCATCAGGCACCCAGGAAGTGGTATGAGACACTATCAGAGTATCTCTGTAAACATGGATACAAGAGAGGTACTATAGATGGAACTCTCTTCATCAAAGGACAGGGAAATGACTTATTGCTGGTTCAAGTATATGTAGATGACATCATCTTTGGTTCAACTAATCCAAAGCTCTGCAAAGACTTTGAGAAGCTGATGAAAGACAGATTTGAAATGAGTTCAATGGGAGAACTCAATTTCTTTCTGGGAATTCAAGTGAAGCAGGTTGAAGATGGCATCTTCATAAGTCAGTCAAAGTATGTTCAAGACATACTCAAGAGGTTCAACATGACTGATTGTAAGATTGCTAAGACACCCATAGCCGGAAACCACTCCCTTGGACCTGATCTTGAGGGGGAGTGTGTAGATGAACACTTATACAGGGCTATGATTGGGTCTCTTATGTATCTTACAGCTAGCAGGCCTGATATCATGTTTGCTACATGTATTTGTGCAAGATATCAAGCCAACCCTAAGATGTCTCACTTAATCACTGTGAAAAGGATTTTAAGATACCTCAAAGGTGCTTCAACACTTGGTCTATGGTATCCAAAGAATCCTAATTTCAATCTGTATGCTTATACAGATAGTGATTATGGTGGTTGCAACATGACTGCAAAGTCTACATCTGGGGGATGTCAATTCCTTGGTGGAAGGGTTGTCTCATGGCAATGCAAGAAACAATCCTGTGTGTCTGCATCAACTGCTGAGGCTGAATACATTGCTGCTGCAAGCTGCTGTGCTCAAGTGCTTTGGATTCAAAATCAGATGCTGGACTATGGATTTAACTTCAAAGAGACTCCTATCCACATAGACAACAATAGTGCTATCTCTATCACTGAGAACCCTGTGCAGCACTCAAGGACCAAACACATCAACATCAGGTATCATTTAATAAGAGATAACTATGAAAAGGGATTAATTAAACTAGTCAAAGTTCATACAGATGAACAATATGCTGATCTGTTCACAAAAGCTTTTGATGAACAGAGATTTAAGTATCTGATATCAGCTATTGGGATGATTAACTTTGAGTAGACTTTTCTTAAAACTAATTCTAATTATTTCTTTTAAAATATGTGTGTCCTAAGTTGTCTAGTTCATCACTTTCATAAGCTCATGTTTTCTTTGGATGTAAAATTCTTTTTAAAGACTTTCCTTAGATTCTTGAAAATTTTCTGATACTTCGGAAGATAAAATTTTATCTTCGGAAGAAAAACATGTCTTCAAAATGAATAACTGTCTAAGAGATTTTACCTTCGGAAGAAGTCTAAACTCATCTTCCGAAGCTTAAATATCTATCTCAGACACTTATTTATTTTTAAGGACTTTTTCCTTCCGAAGCAAAATTAACTCTCGGAAGCTTTGTTTATTCTTATACAAAGCATCCAAGGGTTTATTTCTCTTCCGAAGCATAAATTTTCAAGACTCTCAGGAAAATCTTCCGAAGCCATTTTAGCTTTGGAAGCTTTTTCATTAAAACTTCCGAAGACAAATTACCTTCGGAAGCTTTTCGAATTCCAAGAAAACTACTTTTTGAGCAAAAGTAAACTACCTTTTTAGAGGTGGGACCGACTTCTGGATTTCAAAGTTTATCCTCTTTCATTAACTTTGGTTCAAATCCCTTTTCACATAAATACCCAACGGTTCCCCCTCTTTCCCACTATCTTCCTCAATTCTACTATTCCTCTAACCTAATTCTCTAAACCGCCTTTGCTTTTACCTTTCTTCACCCTTAAGCTTCTAAATGGCCAACCTTAACCGCAGAAACAACCCAGATTTCTCCATGCAACTTCACAGGCAACATAATCAAGTTGCTCTGTTAAGCTCTGAGAAAGATGCAAGTTTCTCAGAGATTTGCCAATTCTTAACTCTATCCAACTATTTCACCTCCCTGACCATTGATCCTACTCTATATGAGGATCACTTGCTTGAATTCTGGAAGACCTGCCAAGAGGTCATTATGGATGGGGAGAAGGCACTGTCTGCCACAGTGCAAGGGAGGACAATCTTCATCACTCCGGCCATCATTAACCAACATTTGCAGCTGGATGATGAAGAAGGTGAGTTGTCCTTCCCAAAGGAAGCTGTAATCATTCTTTGAGCAGAGGGGCTATGAGGGAGATTTCTCTGTAAAGACCTTCAGGAAAGGGAAGGTCTCATCCCAGTGGAAATACCTGCTCCATGTGGTTATCCACAGCTTATCAAACAAGCATGGTGGATGGGACCAGATTCCTGAGGATCTCTCCTTTATAGTTCATGGAATGGTTCAGGGGGTCAAGTTCAGGTATTCATAATTTGTTTATACTAATTTACTTGCAAACTTAGACTCCTTAGAGTATTACATGTTTCCTAGATATGTTCAACACATTCTCAACTGTGAACTGGGCTCACAGTTGAGGGAAACAAGAAATATTCTTAAATTGGGACAGATGAAGCCCGGCATCTTTAAAATAATAAAGAAGCCAACTATAGGCTTCTCAGGGTAGAAACAGCCCTAGTCCCCAAAATGTTAGAGCTCATTGCTCAAGGTGACAACCTAGCAACACAAGCTAGTGTTAAACCCACACCTCTTCTATCCTTACCTCTAAAAAGACCAGAAATCAATCTCACCTACCAAAGAAAATCCAAACGAACCCCTGCTCAGGCTATTGAGTCTGTGCAGGCCCCCATATACTCAACCTTACAAGAGAAGTGGACACTAGAGCTCCGATTTCTCCTGAGGAGCAAACCACTCCCATTTCTTCACCTATCAGGGCTGAGGTTTCTCATGCTCACCCTGATGAGCTCACAAGCCCAACAGCCTTAAGCCTTCACTCTGAGTCTCAACACTCAAGTGAACAACCTTCAGGGGACAGTTACCATCCCCAGCCTTTAGATCTCAACTAACCAATTCCCAACCTATCCTTCTATACTGATAAAGACTTAGGATTCAGTGAGTACCATGAATCTCTCTTCTCCTCCCCTACTCAAAGAGAGATGAGTACCTCTGACTCTCCTCAGTCTATCCCACATCAGTCACCTATTACTGAGGTGGACACTTCTGAACATGTTCAGGATGTCCATATGGAAGAGGCTCTCACTTTTGAAAGTGATTACATCATTAAGACCTCAACCATGGCAACTCAGCTCACTGGCATCTCAACTGAGGTTCCCAGTGAGCAGAGGAAAACCAGCAGCCAAGAACCTCAAGCTGGTGGTGAAAGAGAGGACTTTGGTCCAATCATCTCATCCCTCAATGATTCTTCTGATGAAGATGAGGGGAATTTGAGACTAAAGGTGCAGAAATTGTCAAAAACAAACTCCTATTTAGTCTCTAAGGTTAGTCACTTGGAATCTCAGGTGACTACCTTACATAACAGGGTCAATGATCAGCAACTTCAGATTTCATATCTAAAGGAAAAACTAGCTGGGAGACCTTTAAGGAGAGCTCAACCAGGAACACAAGAACCTGTGGAAGTGATTGACTTATCCTCCAGCTCACCTATGCAAGTGGGTGATGCTACCAAAAAGGGGAGAAAGTTATTACAACCACAGAACCTGGGAGTTCTTCACAGAGAATGGATATAGAGGACTCACCATCCTCACTTGCTGTTGTGCATTCTCAGCAACTTCCTCAAGTTCACATTAATGTGGACTCTATAGACTCAATCATCAGGAGTCTCTTTGAGGAAGGTATACCAAGGGCTGTCTCATCTCCACCACAAGGAACTGGCAACTACATCATAAGGTGGAGGTATGATGCTGACAGAAGAGCCCTTATCCTTCACAGAGTTCAAGGTCAACAAGAAGTGTTTAATTTCCAAAGCCTGAACTTCTATGAAAGATTGGATTTAGTCAACATGCCACTTGTCAATCCAAGCAATTCAAGACAAGCTGACAGGCTGGCTCAAAGAATCCAAGATAGGATCCTTGCAGAGTTCTCTCTAAGAAGGAGACTTAGGCAATCAGGCAATGTCATCGGTCAACTGGATGTTGAGGTGGACCCTAAGATTAGTTTCATAGGGGAAACCTTGACTGAAGGCCTAGTGGCAGAACCTGAGACCCCTGTCTCATCATCAACAACTGCTGCAGAGGTCCAAACTCCTTCTGAGACACCTGCTGGTGAAGGTGTTTCTCAGCCTCTCTCTGGCCAGAGCATGGAAGCTACACCAAGCAATGAAGGCCAAGCCTCTATCCACCCTGAGTCATAAAGGTCTGTTGGTGACAAAGGGAAAAGGATAATGACTCCTGAGGAAATTGAGGAGAAAGAGAGAGAGAGAGGAAAAGGAAGCTAAGGGGAGAAAGTTCTTCTGGGTCATCTAGCTTTATGCAAGCTGCAATCAGGGCTGCCCCCAGACCAAATACTCAAGATGATGAGTTAAGGGCAGTCAGGATTACCTATTTACAGACCAGGAACTATGATATTGATGAAATCATCTCCCTCCCCTTAGAAGAGTTAAATGAACTGGCTGACATGGAAGTGTCAAGAAAGATGAAGGAGAAAGAGGATGCAAGGCTACTTCTCCAATTCAAAGAGGAGAAGAGACAGAAAAGACTCTACAAGCATGCTCCCACTCTCTCTCCAGTTCAAGAAAGTCTTGCACAGGAAGATGTGGCTCCACAAGAACCTCAGGTAGATAAAGAAGAAGATAGGATCAAGATGATCAACTACCTGAGTGCCACAGGCTTCTATCAGGCAGATGCACTTCTTCCCCTGTCCTATGACTTCATTGAGTTTGAGTACCTAAAGCAACTTGAGCTTGAGTTAGTCAAAGAAAGAAAGACAACCAAAAGGAAGCTAAGGGAAGAAGCTGCAAAGTCAAGAACCATCATTCAAAAAAGTGTAAAGAAATCTACTGACAGACAAAGAATGATGAGCTTCTTGAAGCTATATGGATTCTCCGGAAGGAGACTTGGCCCTATGTCTCTATCCACAATGGATGAGCATATAAGGGTGATCAAGCAGAAGATTAGGAGGGGTGAACTATTGACTTGCACTCTCTTCCAAGTCAAGTCCCACCTGAAGTGGAGGTCAAGTTTGAACAACCTGAGACACCTCAACCAGAACCTCCAGCTGAGCCTCAGCAAGCTTCATCTTCTGATCCAAGGCAGGGTCAAACTCCCTCTCCTTCTGAACCTGTGAGGGAGGAACACCCAACTGAGAAAGACAATGATGATCAACATGGTGCTGCAGACCAGTCTTCTCAGTTAAAGTCATCTAAGAGGAAGAAGAGAATGGCTTCTAAACCAAAGACTAAGAAGAAGAAGCCTAAGTAAGTCATCTACCTCTACACCTCAGGCTGAATCAGATCAACCTGAGGAAGTGATGATGAGGCAGCCCAATCAACTCCTATGCAAATGGCTCCTCTAACAACTGAGACACCCATCTTGTCCTGGACTTACTCCACCAATCCATAAAGATGGCATGTTATCAGAGATCAAGGTGTTGAGAATGTCTACTCCTGGCAAGATATAATCAACTTACCTCTGCATGATCTCTTTGAAATGAGAAGATACTATGAGAGTCTTGATGATCCTTACCATCTAATGAAGAAAGGAAAGGTCATGGTCATGATGTACTGAAGACTACCAACATCTGAAGATCTTCTAAGTGTTTTGGTAGAATCAGCCTAGGGGGAGTTTGTAAGGATTCCTTAAGTCTGATGCAACCCAAAACATCCAAAGTGTCTCTGCAACATGCACTAAGTACTGAAGTGAAGAATGCTTCGGAAGTTTTACACAATGCATTAGAAAATACTCTATGTGTAAAATCTTCCGAAGCCAAGACCAATATCTTTCGAAGCCAAACATGAAGTCTTCCGAAGCCTCAGAGACAAAGTCTTCCGAAGCTTCAACCTATGAAGACAGATTTCTTCTGAAGACTTTTAGTATACATGCTTTATCTGATGTACTGTTCTATAAAACACCTTTTCCGCTGCATCTCTGTAAAGTCACCAACTTACATGAGTTGGTGAAAAGGTCCATGCTTTTGGTAACTGTACATTGAGGTCTTGAGTCTGTAACTTTCTACTTTATGTACTTTATCCTTTTTGTAATGTATAAGGATGTGAGCTATGGCATGTCATAGTCACAAGGTCAAAAGGCAGATATGCCTTTTGATCCTACAATTGATTTTGTTAGTGTCTAGTCAATTGTATCCAGCTGGCTTTCAAAGTATAGCCGGCTGTAGGTTGTAGTATAAGTATTTCAAGTTCTTGTATCTTTCTTTATGCTTTGTAACACTTGTAAAAGAACTTGAGAAAGCAATATACTGCCTCCTTGAAACCCATACTCTCTTGTTCTGTCTCTTTGCTTTACTTGTGTTCTTTGTATCACCTTGGTTAATCCAGTTCACTGTTTGATTAAAGTTTAGTTGCTCTCCTCATTGTGTTGTTGTGTTGTAATTGTGTTCAAGCCCTTAAACGGTCCTGCATATTACTATTATTATTTTAATAATATTATTACCGTAGAACCTGTCATGGATTAATGTGTGTGTGTGTATAATTCTAAATATATTATTGAAACGTGAATGAATTGATAATATTACGATGGGGTTATTGTAAAAAGAGTTAAAAAACTAGAAAGGGTGAGAAAAATTATTATTTATTAGATCTTAGATCCAATGACTTAGAAAATTCGATTGCATAATGGTAAATAACTAAAACTTTAGATCCTAAGGCCAAGGGTATTTTAGTCTTAACCATATTTTCAAGTTCTACATTTGTTTAGAAAATTCGATTACATAAGGGTAAATAATTGATACTTTACATACAATGTTATTTTAATATATATATATATATATATATATATATATATATATATATATATATATATATATATATATATATGTATATGTATATGTATATATATATATATATATACACCATAAAAATAAGTGTTTTTTCATATTTAAAAGCTTTTGATACATAAAAAACAAAGTTTTTTTCACGTTAGTTCAACTTATTGTGTAATATTCGTCAGTTAATTGTGTAATATCAGATCATTGTATAACATTTATCTGATCATTGTGGCTAATGTTGACCATATTGTTATGCATTGTCTTTTTTAAAAGATGACTTTCAAATAACATAATGATAAAAATGTAACTAACGTTTTTTCAATTCATTATGTAATCCAGATCAGGTAATTGTGTAATCCCCATAAGCAGCTCATTGGCCTATTGCGAATGATCGAGTCTAGTGCTAGTCATTGTGTTACTCATTGTATCTAATGTTAATTATTTTGTTTTTTAAAATGGTGATTTTCACATAACACAATCCTTAAAATGAAATCATTTTATGTTTTTTTTCTAATGCACTATGTAATCTTGATCAGATCATTGTGTAATCCTCATCAAACAGCTTATTGTGTCTACTGCTAATTATCGAGTATAGTTTTGATCATTGTGTTACTCATTGTGTCTAGTGTTGACTATTGTGTTATACATTGTTCTTTTTAAGTGATGATTTTCAAATAACATAATGCTGAAAACGTAATTTTTTGTTAACTTTTTTAATTGATTATGTAATCTTGATCATGTCATTGTGTGATACTCATCAAGCAGCTTATTGCGTTTATTGCTAATCATCGAGTCTAGTACTGGTCATTGTGTTACACATTGTTTCTAATGTTGACAATTGTGTTATACATTATGTTTTTTAAAATGATAATTTTTTAATAACACAATAATGAGAAATGTAAACTTTTATGTTTCAAGTTTATTGTGTATTTCTCATCAGATAATTGTGTAATCCTCATCAATTCAGAAGATTACATAATGACCTCACGAAATTACACAATGAGTTAAAAAACTTTGTTTTTGTATATCAACACTATATGGTTTTAAAAAAGATACTAGTTTTTATGAAATAGTTTTTTAAAAAAAAATAATTCCGTATGTAAAAGTTATTTAAGAAAAGAGGGAACATTACCAGTTTGCCCCTAACCTAATTTTGATCAAAATGACACATGTCAACATCTTAATACTTCTTACACTTTTAGTTTTAGAAGACTTTGTATTTTAACATTTTTCTAATAGTGCAAGCCGAAAATGAATTCCTAAACATATTACTTCTAATCAAATTAAGAACTTCATTGATATTAAATCACATAAAAACTTATTTTAAAATTGGGGATTGAATCTACTTGATATGCATGTTTTTAAACGTGTAGGTTTCTAGTCAATAAAGAAAGGTATGTGTGTCATGGGGATTTTCAAGAAAAAAATAGATCATCAGATCTTCCTCCATTTTTTATAAAAGAAATTGAATTTGTCATAATAGAAGTTAAATAAGGTATGTATGCTTGTTGTGTCCTTTGTATGAATATTAGAGCTTAGGGAGCCATTTCATGGGCTCCTACTAATGAGAATTTTACTCTATAAAAAATAGAACAAAACGTTGTTGGATTGATCTATATCCTGGGTATACCAACTGAATTTTTTTATTACATGGGTCGGAAAGCTTTCTTCGTAGGCTGACAAAAATTCAAGAATCATTTTTTCTAGAGCATAACTTAATTGAGGTTTTTCAAAACATTCACTCTAGTCATAGTAGACAAATATGTAACAAGTACTCCCCTAATAAGTCCAAGTCAGAATGAAATCAGTATATTTCAATTATCAAAGGGACGAAATAGCTGATAATGGATATGTAGTTCAATTCTTGTAAGGCAGTGCGCGACTAGTTGATTGGAGCGGGTTCAACCCTTCGGGTTTTAGGGTGGAAATGTTTCTTTTCCAAGTTCCTATGCATTAAATTATTAAGGATCGATTTATCAAGCTTAGATGCATAGTATTAGAGACTAATATTAGTTACTCATAAAATTAGAGATTATTTTTTTTGTGACTCGTGTTAGTGATAACAATTAGTTCCTCATAAGTTGACAGCTTATGTAAGACTAAATCGCAATCACAAATATGTCTGTAGAATAAAATTTTTGGAAGAAAACTTTTTAGTTACAATATTTCAAGGTTAAATATGTGTCCTTATTTATAAATAATGACATCTTTGTATGAATAACTTATATTTGGTTTTTAATAAAGAGGGAATATATCAAAGAGTAAAAAAAAGTTCTTAATATTCTTATGGTGAACCGAACAAGAGGCTGATAATTAGTCTTGAATGTCTTTTGTGTGAAAAAACCAATAGTTGGTTTTAGTCTTCAGTTATTTGGCAAAAATCATACCATTTAATGAAACGTGAGGATGGCTGAAAATCATTCTTAAAAGATCTTATAATTGACCTTGTTAGAAATTGAGATTAAGTCTCTATAGAGTTTTACAAATAAATTTAACTAAGGATTGATATTCAGTCTTCAGTGAGCAATAGACATTATATAGTTCAGAGGGAACATATTAACCACTAAAAATCAGTTCTTGAAATTCTTACAGTGGACCAACTTAGAAACTAATATTGAATCTCGAATGCCTTTTGTGTAAAAAGATAAGGATTGATTTTTAGTCTTTAAACTATTGACGGAAGTTATATCATTTTAAAAAAAGAATTGAAATTTGAAAATCAATCCTAAACCTTAATCAAACCGGTATTCATTACTAAAGAGTTTTGTATGAATTTCTAATAATTAACACATTCTACTTTTTTAAGGAAAATTATTAAACACTATCAATCAGTTTTTAGTACTCCTAAATAGATACAATTACAGACTTATATTAATTCTTTAATACCTTCTGCATAAGAAAGGATCAATGGCTAATTTTTAGTCTCTAATTATTTGGTGCAAGTTATACTATTTTAAGAGCATTATCGAATACTGAAAAATTAGTCTTAGGTATCTTATACGTGATCTTATCCCGTACTGATATTCAGTCTCTAATAATAAATGCATATCTATTGTTTTGACAACAATAATTAACACATATTCTACGTATCAGTGGATGAAAGTTAGTCTCATTTGTATTTTTGTATATAAAATACGTACTCTACACATAAAGGCTGGTATTCAGTCTTGATTGCATTTTGTATATTAAATATTCAATTACTGACATTTCAGTCTCCAAGTATTTGTCGCAAAATTTACGATTTGTAGAGGGATTGATAGTTAGTCTCAAGTATCTTTTTGTGTATGAAATATTAAACAACTTTGGTTATTGAGTTTTTAAATGGTAAAATTCTTTTAATCATGTGGGATTTGACATCAAGACCTCAAAACGTAGGTTTTACAATTATTTAAGGTTATTATTGGTCAAGTACGGCTAGTAATGGTTATTATTGGTTAACTAGGATAAATAATGGTCATTTGGAGTCATTGATGGGTATTAATGTCACTACTAGTCAAGCGGTTTTATTTATGGTGGATTATGGTCAGTTAGAGCCAATGACGATCAATTATAGTCAATGATTATCAATCAAGATCATGTATGGTGAATTAGTTAAATTTTGATCAAATAAGATCATTATTGGTCAATCTAGTTAATTAAGGTCATTGTTGGTCAATTACGGTTACTCAGAATCATTATGTGTGAATTAGGATAAATGTTATTGGAGTCATTAATGGTCAATTAAGGTCACTTATGATCAAATGGTTCAAGATAAAATCATCTATGGTCAGTTACAGTCAATGATGGCCAGTTAGAGTTCATAGTTATCAGTTAGGATTGTTTTTAGTGGATTAGGTATTATTTGATTATATAGTCATTATTGGTAAATCATAGTCAATCAGGATTATTATTGGTCAATTATAATTATTTAGGGTCATTATTGGTAAGTTAAGATAAGTGATGGTCAATTAGAGTCGCTAGTTATTAATTAAGGTCACTAATGGTCAATTGAAATATTATTGGTTGAAATAGAGCAATTGATGGTTAATTAGAGTCATAATTGGTCAGTTAGGATCGTTGATGGTAAGTTATAGTATATGATGGTTAACTAGGGATGTTAGAGGTCAATAACAAGCATTGAAGTTCATCTAAAGTCAATAATAATTGGTTAGAGTCATTAACAGTCCATTAGAATCACTAATGGTCAACGAGATTCAATGATGGCTAATTAGGGCAATCGACGGCAAATGAGGCCTTTAAAACCTATTATGGTTCTTAATACCGAATATAGCTAATTAAGATATGCATAACGACCTTTTACAACTTATTACTTTGATATTTATCGGTCTAGCCAATGTCAAATTGGACAATCAAAGTGTCATCTAGTCAAAGGATGGTAGTTTGGTCACTCATGCTTAGGTGCTGTTTGTTTTTTCTGCAGGAAAACGTCCGCAGTCTGCGGACCACATCTGCAGACATCTACAGCAGAAGAGGTGGACCAAATGTCTGCAGTCTGCAAGTAAAAGATCATTTGTTTTTAACATCTGTAGTCTGTAACCAGAAGAAAGAAAATCGATTGAAGATGCGGAGGCGTACGCGAAAAAGCAACAGGGAAGTTGATATTTCAACGAATCATAGGTCAAAACAGAAGAAACAAAATCGATTGAAGAACAATTCTTCGATGAAATTGTCAAATTCAAATTCTTGATAGCATAAGTAGCCCATTTGGGTTTCCACACCCACCCCACCAAAACCCCAAAAACAACTGCAACCCAAGTCGGAGCAACGAACACCACAACCTCCGGCAACACAACGTTCAAAAAACCCCCGCCGGTGATGATCAATCTCCAATACCCAAGTGTTGAATCGATTAAAGGTCAGAGATTTGGGAATGTTTAAGGGTTATCTTGAACTGTTGGAGCGATAATGGTGGGAATCTAAGGGACAAAGGGTGGATGAATGAAGAATGGTGTTGAAATCTCGACAGTGAAGTTTCGATGGCCCTCGATGGGCAGTTATGAAGCTGCGGAGGCGTACGGCGTTCGGTGGATGACCATGAAGCTGCGGTTGTGTCCGGTGGCCGCGATGAAGCTGTGGTGGCGTTCGGTGGCCGGCGATGAAGCTGCGGTGGCATTCGGTGGCCGGAGCAGAAAAAGAGCGGCGGCGTGAGCTAGACGGCATGGTGAGCGGAGGTGGCGGCCGGAGAAGGGCTTCAATGAAGAGAGGAGAGGAGAGGGGTGGTGGGTTGAAGGCTTGAACAATGAGAAGAAAAGTCTGGGTTGGGGGTAAAGAGGAGAAGAGGTTGAGAAAACCTGAGAAGTGGTAACACCACATCTTCTCCATGCATACGTCAGGAAGACGTTTTTTAATAAAACGTCTTCCAAGAAACAAACAGTCTGCGCACTCAAAACCTCTTCCCGCGTCTGCGTGCGCGGAGATGAAGAGGTGGAGAAGAGGTTTTTTCAAAAAACAAACACCACCTTAGTCATGAGCATAACTCTTTAAATCTAACATATTAAAAACGTATTGTGATATAATAACATCCATTATGCCCTACTACAAGCAAAATGATTCTTAAAATTACCAATGAAACAATATATGGATAAAAATAAACATGTCAGAATGGTACATATGAATTATAAAAAAACATGAAAAATTATGAAAATAAACATAAAAGAACTCGAATATTACTTTGTAAGCTAATTATCAATGATCTATAAATGTGTAAAAAAAGCACTAAATATTACATTATAGTGAAAATAAACATCAAATAAAACAAACGATAATTTATAAACAGACGTAAAATACGAATTAAAAAATCAACAAAAATGATCAGAAGGATTATAGAAATAACATTCAATGAGTATTTGGTAAATTTTATATATTTTATGTTAAAAATTACAATAGCATTACATAAATCTAAAACTTAATAATTCTAGTTTTGATTTTGTTTATTGTTTTATTTCTCTTTTTTGGTATTCATCAAACATTTTTTGAAATATAATATATTATAAAATTTGAATTTACTATTGCGACGTAGTTTATCTTTACCAACGTTTTAACATTAATTTTTAAAATCCAAGTTGTCAAAAACCATGAATTGGATACTAATGTACACATGTATGAAAGTAAGCCTTATAAATTTCAACATCCACCTCGATACACACAAGCAGTGTTCTAAAACTCGACCTAGGCGGCCGAGTACTTGGCGAGTACTCGATACTTGGCAAGGTTTCGAGACGCTTTTCATAAACTCGGTCAACATTACTCGGAATCGGTCAAACTTGGATTTTCACAATTTTTCACCGATTTTTGTTGTTTTTCACCAATTTTTGTTGGATTTTTATTCTTTTTCTTGGAGATATCTTGGAAGATGATAATCAAATGGTTACTATATTTATAATATTAAATATATAATATTAATTTTTAAACTATTTTTATATGTAAATTTGTATTCTTTTAAATTTATTTTGCTATTCACGAATTTTATTATTAATATTAATAATCTTATGATATTGACATATTTATAATCTCCCGAAAACTAATTTCTTTATAATTTATCACGTCGGAGTACTCCCTCAGTACTCCCCGCCTAGGCCGAATACTCACAACTCCCCAGTCAACCGACCCGACAGCGCCTAGCGAGTTTTGCAACCATGCACACAAGTTCACCCACTAGATATATAATTTAATGCCAATGAGTCCTAGATCAACTGGTTTAGGAGAAGACACCCTATGACTTTCCAAAGTGGAGGTCATGGGTTAGAGTCTCACTAGATGCAATATGCTCCTAGTGGCTCAAGGGTTTTATCACAATGGACCTTTAGGTGGTGGGTTTCCCTTGGATGGTGGGCGAGCCGGGTCACAAGCGCTGTCTGTGTTCGCGGGCGTGGATGACCTTTTGCCATTAAGTTTACCCGGGTGATCGGGCTTAAAAATTATTCGTTGGCCGTTAAAAAAAGATATATAATTTAATAAACATGATGGGTGGTGAATAATACCATAACCACACACCACTTGTTACGTGTACTTTTACTTCATTTCCTTTTTACCTTTTTATAATTTTCTTTTTCTAGCTTTTTCAACAACAACAACAAAACACCAGTAGTAACAACAACAACAATTGTTGTTGCTGCTGATGTTGTTGTTGTTAAAATATGATGTTTTGTTAAATTTTTGATTTCTAATATACCATTACGACTTATTGGTTATGTTATGGTATAAATCTTATTCAAAATAGAATTGTGCATATCGAGTCACAAAAATACAAGCCATCAAAACTGCTTTAATATTTTATTTTTTACGGTTTTTTTTGTCATACAACTTTTAAAAAATATAACGTATTTTAAGATTTGAATATACCGTTGTGACATGGTTATTTTTATCAACGTTTAAGCATAATTTTTTGTTTCAAATACGAGTTGCGAGAAATTGTAGGATGAATACTAATATACAAGTCGTCGAAATAGAGAGCTTAAGAAATTTCAACACTTCCATCACAATAAGGTAGATTCACCCGTCTTTACAAAAGGTGTGCTATGAATAGTTTCACCATCAAACATCAATTTTCATTTGTATTTTCACTTTCTTTTTCTTTTCATTCTTTTTTTATATTATTATTTTTATTTTTTCTTTTATAACCTTTAAAAATGATGTTTTATAAAATTTTAAATATACTTTTGCTATTTTTTTATTTTTGTCTATGTCTCAGTGTTAATTTCATTTAAAACACAGTTATGCATAATAATATATAAATTATTGTAATATATAAATTATTGTATCACAAATGTAGAAGTCATCAAAACAATTTTAATGTTTCAATTCTTTTATAGTATCGAAACCAAGCTTTCAAGTTCCAAAATCCTCACAGGCCACCCTAATGCTCGAGTTCACCCGGGCGCCATAAAAATGGTTTCTTATGGATCCAAAACTGCTATAAATTAAAATGCCTTCAAAACTACTTTAGAAAACAGTAATAACGTTTTGGAAACAAAAATTTATAATGCTTAAGAACGGTGTCACAAAGTCGGAAATTACATGCAAACACACGTTACATACATATAACAAATTAACTAAATACAATTTATAAGATTCAAAGAACAAATCACTCTTGTATTCTTTGTTTACAAGAAAACATTTGCCCAACAAATCAAAAAATATAACAAATTGTTGCTTTATTACATATTATAAAATTGTGTGATATATAATCTTTACATAGAAGCTATCCTCCAAACAAAAAGAAATCTATATTTTTGGACCAAAACACACCCGAATCCACCAACTCGTGTTGTGTTCATGTTCATGTACATTTCGTGTATTGGTTTTTGTTACATGACGAAATCAGGTAACAACTGGGGATCATCAAACCGATATTGGTCCGCTAGATCGATATGCCTTTGTCCCATGTATCCATTCACTTCCATATCATTTTCGTATTCAAGATTTGGGTTTTTCTGCAACTCTTTCGGTTTGTCTTCTGAAGAAGATGACTGGCCTATTGCTGCTTTTCGACCTTGTTCTTCGGGTGAAGATTTACAGTTCACCTCGTCATCACCAAACTCTTCTTTGTACATGTCTTCAACCATTGGTTTCCAAAGGCGCACACGCGCGTTTATAAACCAGTTTGCAATCTGATAGGCACATAAAATTACTCCATTTACAACAAGTTAAACAACAATATGTACATGAAGAATATATGTAACTCGATTATTAACATACCTGACTTCTAGTGAGACCCGTTTGTCTTGCTAGCATGATCTTCTCCGAATCTTTCGGGTAGCTACAGAATATAATAGTTACATTAGTTTATGTGAGTTACAAATTAAGGATATGGAAATCCATTATTCATATTATCATGCTATAGTTTGACCCATTTACTTATCAAAATTGAGATTTATGTAACGTGTATTAACCTAACCTTTCATACATCATGTAATAATTTCGACACTCTTGATTGTTTAAAAATGTTTCACTTCTTTTTGTTAATATATTTCTTTGGTAAATCCATCCCTATATATATAAGGAGGTTACCTGAATACATCTTTTTTTAACATAACCTGTACATTACAGGGGTGTTCATCGAATCGAATTTTCAAATTAGTCGAATCGGTTTTCTTGAAATGAGACTTGGTATGAATTTCAGGCTTTTCAGTCCAATTCGAATAATAAACACCCTTTAACAACGTTAAATTATATGTAAACGTAGATTCAGATATTAGAGAAAGCATACGGGTTAAGAAAATGCTCAAAAAGCCAAGCACGAAGGATCGAAACCGAGCCTTCAGGCAGCCCCCTTTGTGGTCTCCACGAATGACGCACGACACCAAGTGGATTTAACGTTCGTTGTTGCCTAAGCTGCCTTTCCACGTTACGAAGACGAGGTAAAACTCGGTCCGAGGAATCATCTTGCTCGCCAAGTTGTTGTCGGGTCACTTGAATTTGACCATTTATCGCGTCCCTCAAGCAGCGAAAGTGTCGGGATATTGTTTGATGAGCAAGTGCTGTGTATGATCTCGCGACCCCACAACCCGTCACCATGTCTAATGATCCCTCAACGATCCGCAGTTGTTGGCAGTACTCGCGGTATCTTCTATCGACCTACAACATAAAACGACCATTGTCTCATATGTTTCTAGTGAATTTAAGATTTGACTCGATCAAACGGATGATTCGTGTGTTTAGATGTGTGTTTTGAAAATGGTTAACGTTACGTTAAATCGTTTTTTTTCTAGTTTAAAGTTGAAGATAGTATAGATAGAAAAATGAACGGTTAATATATCTATACATCTAAATTAAAAATGTAACATTTTCCTACGAAATAATAATATTTTTAAAGACTTAAACATAGTTTCAAGAAACATGGTAATGTTAATTGTTAAAAGTACTAGGAACATATATGAATTCTTAGGGATCAAAGAGTCTACCTCATCTAACAAAGAAAACAGTTTTGTGAGCTTGTTTTGAAGCTCGTTTTTCTCGGACGCCGAAAGTTGCTCAGCGGATGAACTTGTTGTAGACTCGAGAGGGGCGGGCTGGAGCTCTACTCGTGAGTAATTTTCATCAGATTTATAAAGATTGTTTCGTTTATTCATCTTTAGTTGCCTCATAGCTTCATGAATGTTAGCTACTTCTTCTAGCAATTCATGTGCCGGTTTCAAATACCTCGAATTGTAGATTCTCGGTACAACCCCGGTTGGGATTTGATACGCACCCGAAACTGAGCATTGAACATTGTTCATCGGGCGGTCAAACGACAAAAGGTCAACGTTTTCGAGCTTATTTCCTCGCGAGCCATGATCACTTGAATCTTGAATATGGGGACTCAAGTAACTATATTGATAAGGCTGCATATCCATTGAAGAAGTTATTTGCATTCCAAGACTTAAAGACAACTCTTGATGATTCTGATCAACACTCGAAAGATTTCGAGGATTTGACTGCGTTTGACCCGACAAAAGATCCAAGAAAGAGGGGTCGGTCGCGCTATCGTTTGGGTACATAATATCAATGGGAGGACAAGGTGATTGTTGATAAGAATCAATTTGTTGTTGTTGGTTAGAAAGGTATGAACTTGGAAACACATCTCTTTGATGATTTGTTGAAGTAGAATAATAAGTAGCCATCTTTATTTTCAAGAAATCAGTCACTATCACTCAAAACTTCAATTGCTGGTGAATGATCCCCTCAATGGCTGGTGGTAATACCTAAATTAACAAGAAAATAACCAAAGTTGTAACTTTTTGTTAAAATATATAAATAAATAAATAAAACCTTTTGATCATCCATCCTACACACAGTTACTCAAATCAAAGGTTAGTTTCACCTTTCTTTTTGCAAAAAAAAACATAATTTCTGACCAATAACATGTCTTTTAACAAAGATTTCAATATATTTATGAACAAATTAATTTACCAACATAAAAAGTTGCAAACTTTGATGATTTAAGATGATGGGTCTGCAAGATTCCTTAGTAAAAAGTTATACCTGTGATCTGCAGCATGTATGAAGACAGAACCAAAGTAGCAGAAAGAAATTCTTCCTAAATAGGAGACAAAAATGGATATGAACAAGAATATGTGTGTGTATATGTATATATATTCCTCATAATATTATATTATAAAAAATAGTATTAAAATAATAATAAAAAAACAAATTTACCAACCCATCTAATCATTGAACAATGACCATCTCCAGAAAACAATGAATGAAGTTTTCAATAATTGGATATCATCTATAATTAATCCCAAGTATATTCACGGTTGAAGAAACACCCACCTCATTATTTAAATAAAATAAAAACATAAACAATAAAATTATTGATTATTGATTATGAAAGACGCAAACCTACCATCTCGAGCTGAAATTGAAATTGGAATTGAAATTGAAATAAAATCGGAATTACGATTCAAATATGAAATTATTGGATGAAAGAAATTGGGGGTAATTGGAGAGACATTTGGAATGGAAATGGGTGTTGCTTAAATTGAGTGATTTGATTAACAGTAGCTAAGAAATGATTGCTTGAAATTGGGGATTGTGGAACCCTAATTCTAACCACCAGTTGGTGGACCTAAACTAATCTTCTTCTACTACTTGTTTGTATTCAATATTCAATTAAAGCATTCTTTTATTGTTGTTGCAAGTAGTTGTTGCTTGCAGTTTGTGGCTCTTATTTTTAATTTTGGTTTATAATTTAATTGCCATTTCTACCAAACACATTTCATATATTTGTTTAGGGAAATGTATTTTTGTTTGACTTGTAAAAGGGTTTGATTTGTTTTTTAAGAGACTTTATATATGAATTAGTTGTTATTTAAGAGATGGATAACAAGAATACAAGATGTACGTATTAAATTAGGGTATTCATCGATATAAATATTTAGATAGGGTCACTCAATATTAAATGTAAAAGAAAATAATAACTAGTGTGGAGGTGTACAAACCGATTTTTTTTCAGTTTTTTAACTGGACCGGTTTTTTTGTTTTGTGATCAAACCGGTTTGGTTTTTAAACCGGTTTTTCTAACTAAATACTCGAACCCCTCAAAATGGTTTGGATCAAATTTGGAACTAGGTTTTTTTAACCGGCTTTTTTCCGGTTTTGGGTGGCGGTCTACCAAACCTGTATACAAAGAGAAGGTTCAAATTTGGCCGGAACTGGTTTTAGCCAAACAGTTTTTATTAGCCGGTTGTTTTCCCAAAGCGGATTTTTGTACACCTCTAAACTAGTGAATACATGAAATGTATAACATTTAAAGGTTAATATTAAAAAAAAAAGAATACTTGTGAAAAAAGGTCCTATTTGAGGGGTGGTTGGAATTATTTGCGATTGTGTTTTAATGTTGGCAAATTAGTTGCTACCGGAGTTGGAAGTTGGAGCTTATAACCAGGGCCGGTATGTGGATTTCAATGTCTGTAAAATTAGACCTCTAAAATGTTTAATATTTGATTTTGAAAAGTAGTTTGAGGTTTTCTGATAAAAGAGCTTGAGCTTTTCTTTGGATAAATCTACTTGGAGCCCCAAACTTGTGACTTACATAAATTGCCATCTATTTTTCTCTCTTTTTTATGTTTTTTATTGTAGTATAGTTTTTGAGATGCATAATATTTACCCTATTCATAAATTGCAAAATATTTATAAAAAAATAGAATATTTAAAAATTTATAACATTTATAAAAAAAACAAAATTATTTAAAATTATTTTTTAGAAAATTTGTAAAATATATGAGTAACCTAATTGAAACACTCCTAAAACTTATTATTTTGTGAAGTTTTTCTTTTTTAAACATGCTATTCAACATTTGTTTCAAAATGAAAAAAAATTGCCTCTCCCCTCCCCCCCTCAAAATTTGAGCTGTAAGCGCTCGCCCATCCGGCACACCTAGGGTTAGGGGTGTTCAAAAAATCTGATATCCGAAACTAACCGAAATCCGATCCGTATCTGAATCCGAATCCTTATTCGGATATTTGGATCGGATCTCATCTGAATCCGAATTCCTTATTCGGATTTCGGATCGGATTTCGGATATTACAATTTTTTTATTCGGGTTATTCGGATTATTCGGATATCCGAATAATCTGAATAAGAATTCAACTATATTTCTAGCCCAGAACTCATTACTCAACTATCTATTATGTTTTCAACTCAATACACATGAATATTTACACATTCTAGTCACAATCTTAAATAATTATGCAATAATCGACCGTCGTTCTAAATTAGAGATTCTAATCTTTGTGTTTCATACAATTACCTATTATGTTTTAATTTTAAATTTGCGTACAATTCATTTTTTTTAGTTTTATATCTTTTATTGTGATTTCCAACTTATAAAATATTAAAAATTAAAAATTAGCAAGAAAAAAAACAAAAAATAAAAAAATAAAAAAAATGTTATTTGGTTTATTTGGATTATTCGGATTATTCAGATATTATCCGAATCCTAACCGAATTGAATTCGGATAGATTCAGACCGGATAGAAAATTCCTTATTCGGATCGGATCGGATTTCGGATAGGGTGCTGGAATTTTCAAATCTGAATAATCCGATCAGAATAATCCGAATAATCCGTTATCCGATCCGATGAACACCCCTACCTAGGGTTCGTCTTAATTATTTTAAAAAGTTCCCTTACATATTTGTAGGGTTTATAAGTAGTTTTTAAATTTGCCTTAACTATATGTAGAGTAGAATGGCCTAAAACTAATTGCTACTTTAGGTTACTATTTATAACGACATCTGAATTACTCGTGCAAAACTATATTATTCATTGGTGAATGTCAAAAGTTGAGAAATTTGTTATGCATACAGACATTTGCTTATATATAACTAGGTTAATCCTTATCTATTATATGTATTGCTTATATATAACTAGGTTAATCCCTATGTATTAGACCGATTGAATAAATAAAATATTAAATAATTAGTAATTAAAAATTTGTTTATTATAAAATTATGTTTGAAGATAAAATATGATTATAATTACGTATATATAGCTACTTCAAGTAAATAAACAATAATGTATTTTTCTTAAACTTTTATTTTATAAAAAATTGTGATTTTTAAATATTTTGTTTTAAGAAAAATAATAAAAAAAAGTTTGTTTTATTCTATATTTTATAAAAAAATTTAAAAAAGTGTGTTTTTAATAAAAAATAAGTTTTTAATTTATTAAATATATATTTTTTAATTTGAAAATACTATGAATAATATTATCAGTATTCAATGTTATTATTAAGAATATAGAAAAATAAGAAAGTAAGTATAATGTGGCTTGCAATTGTTTCACGCTTATTTTAATATTTTTTATAGATAGATGGATATGCTAAAAACCCATTAATTAGACGTATATAGTTAGTAATAAACACGAATATTACAGTATAATATTTTAATATAAAATATAATTAATATTATATATACGTAATAGTTTAACAAATAAAACAATTATACTATTTTTAACTCTCTTATCTAAATAGTTTCATTTTTAAACATTCGTTTTAAGACTTCTTTAAAAAATATTTTTTTATAAAAATCTTTTTTTAAAAAACTTTGGTTTGTAATTATTCTAGTTATTTTAATAAGACTGTTTTTAAAATTTTCACCTATTTATAATTTAAAAAAAAAACAGAATGATTTAAAATTTTATATTTAAAAAAGGTTTAGTTTAGAAAATTTCATATTATATAAAAGTTTAGTTTTTTATTATTTAGATTTTAATTAAAAGATGTGATTTCTAATTTTCTTAATAACATCTATTTTTTTAAAAAAAAGATAGTTTGATTTTTTTTTTAAAAATAGATAAGAGATAGAAATATAGCAATTAATAAAATTTATTTTTAATAAGAGAGAGATATTTGCATGTGTATTTAAATTACTAAAATACCATTTTGGAGGGAAAAATAATATGTGGATGTCTAGAATAAGGACAAGTAGCAAAAAAATGGGTTAAAAGAAAAACATATGGCAAAAAAATCCTTATTTTATTAGATAATATAGATCAACCATTGAAAATTAAAACAAAGTACTTTAAATGAATATAAGATAACTGTTAAAAACACACTGATATTTCAAATTATATATAAGAAAATATCAAACATACTTGATCAAATACTGATTGTCGTTGGCATATTTGTCATATAGACTTAACAATTGGAGAATCTACTAATAACGTTCACTTTGTAACAAAGTGAGTAGTGAAGAAATTTTCAAGTCTTATTTTGTTTGCAATGGCCAATAAGGGGATTTGAGCAAAGATTAGGTGAATATAAAGGAAGTACACTTTTACCGTACCTAAGTGATTAAAAGCAAGAATTTACATTTGTGTAAACTTCTTAATTCTTACGATCACTTTTTAGTTTTAAAAGTATTAAGATAGTTTTAATTTTTAGAGCCCACGTTTGCTTTTTAGGACTTAATAGCATTTAAGGCATCTACAAGCTTAGAGTCATCATATATCAGCGTTGAAACTTGTTAAAATAAGTTGATTCTAGTTATATGGCTTATTAAAACTAGGTTATATAAGTTCTTGGTGAGTTTTGACCAAATTTGACATAGAGTGGTGTTTTGTGTTATAAGCATTCGCATTATATTTCTAATCCTCATCCTCATATTTATATTAAAAACATTACTTTTTTGCTATCTTTTTCAATTAAATAATATTTTTTATATTTTATCATTACGTTTTATCTCTCATTTACTCACAACCACTTTTAAAAATCTTAGAAGGGTGCCCGAACAATGCAGCGGCACAACATTTTATATCCGACACGTGTTTCTAATTTTTGTTATTTTTGTAGCAATTTTACAAAAGTATTATATTTTTTCTAAACTAAAATAAAAAAAACCAAAGAAAAGGGTTTTTCATGACGACTTGTCATTTACGCATCAACTTATAGTACCTCACAAAAATACTATTGGTTTAACAAAAAATTTACACCAAAATGTTTAAAAAAGTACAAAGATTATAATTGTAGTCTCAAAAAGTTTTTAAACATGATAGATTAAAAGATATAACTGGAATCTTAAAACAAATTAAGTTTTTTTTTTGTTTATGGGTAGATAATGTAAAATTTTATGTAAGTTATAGTAAGTGTAAGGTTATTATGTAACTAATTGTAAAGGGTAATATGTAAATTATGTTAAAAAATTATTTTATCCTCAAAAGTGATTGTATCCTATGCATTGAGTAAGATAATTGTTTTTAATTTTATGATATCTTAAAATGCCACTCTTATATGATTATATATAGTATAGATTAAAAAATGTATAGGGTTTGTTCCATGTTTTCCCAAATATAAGAAATCATGGTACAATCCCCATAAATTTTCTTACTACTTCACTCACAATCATCTTCTATAATATAAAAACATACTCACATTAAAATTATAAAAACGTAATGTGAATACTATAAAAGTTATGTTATGACCATCACTAATTGATGGAAATTGTTCATGATCACCATTGAAATTGATTTAAACGTTTTAGTTGAACAATAATGTGGACTTTCGTAAAAGTTTCACTACTGTTTAAATTTAAAATAATTAGGTACATTTTACAAAAAAAAAATAACATAAAAAAACTTAAAAAATAATAATTAAACACAGACATCACCCAAAAATTTTAATAGTTAATTTCTTTCATTCTACATATTTTGTATCTTAATGAAAACAAAGCCTAGCTTTGTGTAAAACCACAACTTCTACTCACTGAAACTACAATTAACATGTAAAAAAACTAATAAGATCAAATGCATTAACTAAGATTCTACATCATTTAATCCATCATCTTGTTTTCCAAATTTTCTTAACGCCAGAGCGTAAATTGTCTTTCTCTTCATCGACGATCCTGCAGCCACCAATTTCACGGCCTGAAAACACAAGTTTCACAATTCAACAATGATTCAAGAACCGGTTAATTTTTCTTTTTTTAAAGTAAATATAAATAGAATGACATTACTGTAGAAAGGCTATGCCCATTGGAAATCAATGCTCCCAATTCATTCTCCAGTTGAGTCTCTGATGGCGATTCTACTTCACCAATCGGCTTGCCTTCGATCAAAAATGTGATTTCTCCCTTTGGTTGTCGCTCTGCGAATGCTGACTTCGCTTCCCCTAGATTCCCCCGCCAAAACTATTTAAATGTGTATATATTAGCCATATTAAGCCCATTTTGGTTGTCCCTTCACAACAAGTATAAAGATATGCATGATCGACGGGTGAGGTGGGTTGAGTAAAGCATACAAACAGGTTCGAGTCAACATGGGTCGGTGTACTACGAGTTGAAGTGCGTGGTGTGACTGGTGTCAAGATGGGTTGACCCGCAGATACTTTCCAAAAATGTATAAATAACTACAGATTATTATAATATAAAAGAATATCATTACAATATTCCACAATCGTTGAACAAACTGGTTTAGCAGTTTGTATATATTAAACTTGTCTTTTGGCGATTTTAAACCCTGTTCTACGCATTTGACATGTTCACCACTTAGCTAAAATTTCTTTTGTTGGACTCATTGACCCATTTGAGATCTAACACAACCCAAAATGACCTTTTCATAAGCCAACAGGTTAAAATTTGCCCACATTCAAGAAACAATAATCTTTTATGTCAAAATTCATCAAATAGTACAAATAATATCAAAACATCTTAACTCCACACGTGAATTCATTTTTATTTCTGAAAACAAACAAACACAATCATTATGAAAAAAAAGACTCAGATAAACTCACCTCTTCATGCATTTTGGTGATCTCTCGTGCCATCACACATCGTCTGCAATTTGAAGAAAGAACAATCAGAACTTTCTAAATTTCTAATGTCTAAAATACTAGAAATTCATCACAAGATAATATCAGCAAACATTAAAATGAACTAAATTATACCTAAATTCACCAAAAACGTCCGAAGACTCTTCAAGAAACTGTGAAAGCTTATGTGGGGGAACATAGAATATCTGTGTGGCTGCTTCATTTGCAGAAACCATCAGTCTCTCTCTTCTTGCACTTGCATTTTTGGGAAGAAACCCAACTATATAAATTATGTAATGTTAGTAAAACCGGAGCAGTAGTTGCAGAAACACAAAAGCTAGATAATTTAAGCCTGATTTTGAAGTGAAATTACCAAACGAAAACTCAGTTGTCGACAAACCAGAGGCAGAAAGCGCAGCCACAAACGCACAAGGTCCTGGAATCGGTATGACAGATACATTTGCCTCCACACACAACTTTGCCTGCATTATCACATACACGCATAAATCTAACGGCTAATGATTTGATTCTGACTGTAAGCTCACATTATCGCGCTCAAAATACAAATTCAAACACAAAGATAAGCATAAGCAAGCAAAGTACACGCAGAACCATATACACACCAGCTCGGATCCAGGATCACTGATGCCCGGGGTCCCCGCATCACTGATGAGTGCTACAATCTCACCCTGAATCAACCTCTTCAATATCGACTGCTCTCTTTGCGCCTCATTGAACTTATGATAGCTCAGCTATAAAACTAATGCATAAAATCAGAAATACCATAAAACATGAACACATCATGAATTTTATAAACAAGTAGATGAACTTACAAGGGGAGTTTTGATGCTGTAATGCTGAAGCAATTTCCCCGAGTGTCTCGTATCCTCTGCAAGTATCACATCAGCTGATTTCAAAACACGCAGAGCTCTGCAGTTACAAAACCATATCAGAAATCAAATCAATCGATTTCTAACAGATGATTTGTTAGTTGTTACTACTACCTTAAGGTAATATCCTCTAGGTTTCCGATTGGAGTTCCAACAAGGTACAATCCAGACTTCAAACTGCCCTAAAACGTGAAATTATCCCCAAATCAATTACTCTTTTCATATTAGGGTTTTACAGCACGATGAATTCGTTTAACATTGACTGAATTACAGAAACTTGTGATGAAATTAGCTTACTTGTTTTGATGGGGGTTCTTGAGTGTAATCGATGGTGGATGTATTGTTTGAGTCGGAACAAAAGAAGATATGGGAACGATGAGGGTTACAGGGGGTTGATGGTGGAAGCACATTGATGAAAGGTGTGTGATGAGTGATGGACCACCGCGATAACGGTGGCGGTAATGTCGCCGGCGACGTCGCCGTGAAACGGGAAACCGTCGTCCTCAACATTGCTCATATGGTTTGTGATTTTGTTGGTCACCGTTGTTTTTAGATGGTGATAAACTGATAATGTTCATCCTAATTACGTAAATGGAAACTGGTATTAGTGTACAATTTGATAAACCTGATTGGAATAAGCTTATTGTAATTTGAATAAAATGATTTAAAGGAAAAAAATAAATTGTTTTCACTTTCAGTCCCCAGCTTTAGAATATTACAAAGTCGGTTTAAAAGATTAAACAAAACATAACACAATTGGTACCCAAGTTAGATGGGGCATTAACTTTTCTATTAAATTTTTAAAAAATACCTAAACTACCCCTGCAATAAAAAAGAAATTAAACTTATTTTTCAATAAAAAAACAAAAAAAAAATATAAATTGGGGCCCGTTAATTTGAAACCTTCATGAAACCATTCTTTCTTCCCTTTTTCATAAACCCACAAACCACCAACACTAACTACCGCCGTCGCTGCCGCTCATTACCACCACCATCTTCACCATTACCCATCGCAACCACCACAGCCCTTGTAACCATCGCAACCATCATATCCACTACAACACTTTGTAACCATCACAACCATCAACCATCGCCACCATCGCAACCATTGAAACCACCACCATCTACTCCGTTAACCATTGCATACGAGCTCCACGGATAGTGAGAGCACCGCGAAGATAGTGGTGGCTGAGAAAGGGGATGATTAGGAAGAAGAAGATGAGAAGAAGAAGGAGAAGGAGGTGACGTACGTGAATGAGGCAGAGATGGAAGCTATCGGAGGGAGGTTGGGATTTACAAAGGTGAAAAAAGAAAGAAGATGGAAGTGGCGGTGGTGTTGTCGGAGGTCAGCGGTGGTGGTGTGGCCAAAGACTAGTGTTTGAGGCAAAAGAGTGGTTGTGGTGGGTGCGGTACACAGTGGTTGTGGTGGTGGGGTGGTAGTGGTGGTTGGTGTAGATTACCATGGAAGAAGTTTGGAAAAAGTCAAAGGGGTTGGGTGGGTGTGGGGTAGTATTAAAATTGATAATTTTTTAATAGTTAGGGGTATTTTAGACATTTTACAAACACTTAACAGAAAAAGATATCGACCATCCATGATAGGGACCATTTATGTTATGTTTTTTCAAACGTTTGGACCGACCTTGTAGTTTTTCAAACTTGGGGCCAAAAGTGAAAACATACTTAACCATAGGGACCTTTCATGTAATTAACTCTTATCAAAGAGAACATCTTTAACTGATATCTAATTCATATGTACCACTTTAATTCTAACTAGGTATTTTTACCCATACGTTACCGCGGGACAAATTAATAAAATTTTCTTTAGATATCATTTCGAGAACTGGTTTAGGCTTTGTGCAGGACATCGGAGCACGTTGACTTCAATTGTGATTATAAATACACAAAAGTGTACTCACCTGGGGAATGCCACACCGAAACCTGGCTTTTGTCAAAGTTATCATAGTCAAATGGAATGAGATTCTTCTAGACTATATACAAGTATTAATCCTAGTGGTCAGTCGCGATAATAACGAACACATGTTGTTTTATAATCAATCGCAACCGGCAAACATAATCCATACATACATAAACTTAAATCAAAACCTAAAGTCCATCATAAACATAACACGAATCTATATTTCACAAGAAAAAGCTCAAACAAAAAATACAATGCAAAAAAATTAGGCTTCATAAACTAAAACCAAAACTTAGCAAATACTGCTACACAAACTAACGAGAGACAATAACCCGATAAAAGGTTTTGACAGAAAATCAACTATGGCTAGTTAAAGAGACAACAAAATTGATGTAACATGATCAAGTCTCAGACCAGGCGGGTCTAGTCATCATCGACTGAAGATATCAAAAACCCCCAAAGTACATCGAGCACCAAATCGAAAGACTATAGAGCCCACGCTACCAACACACAGCCTTTAGCACCATCGCTAGAAAAGGCACGGTGGTCAGTGGCCCGCAACGATTGGTCACAAGACAGTCTCAGGCTAGCCATCATCAACTAATGCCAAAGAACACTCCAACAAAGCAACGAATGGAGATAATTAAAGAGATGGAGGTCAGGTGGCATCGGATGTCACGAGTGAAAGGTCAATCAATTGTTCATCGGCAAGAAACGCCCCTTGAAATGGTGGTTATTTCACATCTCTCTACTTTTTCTTTTTAGATAACTTCTCTCTCTAAGAATGAATATCATCGTAAAAAAGGGAGACGGGGAGGCACCGGACGTCATGATATAAGGAAAGGACGATTGTTCGTCGGCGGCAAAGGCCGCCGGAGCGACTGCTCATCTGCTGCCCTCCGCCGCTCTCTCTACTTTCTCTCTCCAGCTTACATTCTTTGATTAAAACGTTAGATATTATATGATTTAGAGTAAATTACTGTTTTCGTCCCTGTGGTTTGACGAAAATCACGCTTTCAGTCCAATACTTCATTTATTACATTGACGGTCCAATAGTTTTAGGATTTGTTTCAATTCTATCCAAGTCATTAACGGTGTTAAAAAATTTTTGTTAAGTTAGTGTAAATTGACAATATTACCCTTATTATTAAATATAAAATAATAAAAACTCTTAATCATCTAGCCCCATCATCATCATCATCATACTGCCATCATCATCATACTGCCATCATCATCATCATCATCTTCATCTAACTAAACCATATGTTGTGGAGCACCAACACCACCATTCTCATTCCATCAATTAACTCCTTTACACCACCCACCTCCACCTCCAACACCACCATCATCACCACCACCACCACCACCACCACCACCATTATCATTCTCAACAAGACCACCAACATCATCGTTCCCCACCCCCACCCCCACCCCCACCGCCTCCCACTCCCCACCCTCAACCCCTCCCTCTCTCTCTCTTTCTCTCTTTCTCTCTCTCTATTTCTCTCTCTCTTTCTCTGTCGTATTCTACCACCACCATCGAGACCCTAACTAGATTTGAGTCAGTAAGATCGGAAGCTATTGTTCTTCCATCATAAGGTCAGTTCAGTATGTGGGTCTTGTTTAGATCTGATGAAAATGAAAAAAGTTGAGAAATTCTAGATCTGAGTTTTGTTGATTTGCTTGATCTTTCAACTTGCTTAGATCTGGTAGTTACCCTCACGAATAGGAAGAAAGATAGAGAGAGAGAGCGCGTAGAGAGAGGGAAACAATGAGAGAGAGATACGGCAGTAGGGTTCTTGCGACCGGAGGCGATGGACGGTGGTTGGGTTCTAGCCGGCGAGTTGCAATAGTGGGTTAGTGTATGGTGGGGGGAGTGAGACTGTACCTTGACGGTGGAGGGTAGAGAGGGCGGTGGATTGGGAGGTGGGTGACGGTCGGAGAGGCGGTGGAGGTGGCGGCCATAGTGGCGGTGGAGGTGGCGGCCATAGTGGCGGTGGAGGTGGTGGTTGATTGGATATTTTGTGAAGAGAGAGAACATTGGAGTGGGGAGGCTGGATGGTATTTTTATATGTTCAGAGTAAATTATTTGAATATTTAATCATAGGGGTAATATTGTCAATTTACATTAACTTAACAGAAATTTTTTAATGGTGTTAGCGGTGTGGGTGACATTGAAACAAATGTTAAAACTATTGGACTCTCAGTGTAATAAATGAAGTATTGGACTGAAAGCGTGATTTTCGTCAAACCACAGGGACGAAAACAGTAATTTACTCTATGATTTAATAAGGTAGAAAAGTGTTTGAAGACCAAAAAATTAGTGTGGCAAAAATAGGAAATCAAAAACTCCATTCATCCCACCAACCAAAAATATTAATATAATCTAATTAAGCAAAATCTTCATATGCCACATGGCACTTTACTAGCCCCTCCACCTAAGCATTGTACAAGTGTTATTACCACGTTAAATTTTACAAAATAGAGTTTTGAAACACCCGGATCTTTTAATACAACTTGGATTTTTACCAAACCCTATTCTTTCATCATTTTTAAGATTTTATTGAAACTGTGTAGAGGAAAACTCATTTGGAAAACCTTAAGTTTCACCGCCTTCGCGTCGTTCACTGCCTTCATCTACACTTAAGTTCCACCACCTTTGCCATCGTTCAACGCATTCATCCACACCTAATTTCCATTGCGCCACCGTTTAATGTCTGTCTAAATATGTTCGTTCATACTTGTCATCGCTCCACCGCCTTCTTCGTCGATTAATGGTTGTTCAGTTTTTGATTTTATGGTTCTTCCTTTGCATCTTAGAGAATGTAGATTATATTTTTGCAAACTTGCTTATGAATTTGTCATATGTGAATTTAAAAGATCTTAATCCTCCTTCTCTTTCTTCATCACGGATTTGATTTCAGATATGAAGGATGTTGCTTTAATTTGTCGTATGAAAACTTTTTTCTATACACTTTTTATATTTTACCAATTTAGTTTTGATTTTTTTAATTTTGCAATGCCTTTTAATTCTGTAAATTTTTAAAAACAATTTAAACATTTTAAACAATCCCGATATAATTACAAACGCATTTGTAATTGTGTTTTGTTAAGGAGTGTTTTGCACAATTATTGTTATTTTATTTCCGTGTTAAAACAATACAAAATCTATATTATATATAAAGCATACGAGAAGGGTATTTTAAGATATCATAAAATTAAAAACACTTACTATATTTAATGCATAGGATACAAACACTTTTAAGGGTATAATAATATTTATAACATTATTTACAAGTTACCCCTTATAAGTAGTTACATAATAACTTTACACTTATTAACACTTGTATAAAATTTTATATTATCTACTCATAAACCAAAAAAAACTTAATATGTTATAATACTTCAGCTATGTCTTTTAATCTATCACATTTAAAAACGTTTTGAGATTACAACTTAATCTGTGTTTTTTTACACGTTTTGGTGTAAACTTTTTGCTGAACAGATCTGTATTTTGTGGGGTAGAATAAATTAATATATATATGTACAAGTAGTCATGCGATTAACCATTTATTTGGTGCTTTAAATTTTAACTTAGAAAAAACATAATAGACTTTAGTAAAATTACTACAAGAATATCAAAATATTAAATACACGTGCCAGATATAAAATAACATCCCACCGTATTGTGCCTGCACCCTTCTAGTCATAGAAAAAATGGAAACTTTCTTTAAAACACTTTCATAGTTTTAATTTTTTAAAATTTGCAACGTTTTTTAAATTTATAAGTATTTTTATAACTATTTAAACATTTTTACTTTCACTGGATTTAATTATAAATGTATTTATAATTGTGTTTTTTTAAGGAAACCTTTCTTAAAAAAGATTTCTTAATTTTACTTCAATATTAGTTTACAATTACTATAAATGATTCTTGAAGCTTCAAGCTGAAACACATTATTGACTTGCAAAGAATAGGTACGTTTGTCACTCTAAGAATTTAAACTTCATAGTTACTTTATTTGCATTGCTATATATTCACACACGTCTATGCCTCTGTTTGCTAGAAATCTTACAGCTGTTTTCATTGAAGGTTTTTCAGATACACCCAGATAGATAAAAAAACATATAACTTTCATTAACCAAATAGATTTGAGCAAAAATGATTACACCATGAAGTTGAGAGTCATTCATTGGTAGAAACTGAAAGACAAGAAAAAAGAAAATGAAATCTATTCTATCGGATACTAATGGATGAGAAGGTAATGGAAACAAAGTTACTTTCTTTATACCATTGCAATGTTTCGTAAACATTGTACTAGAATGCATGCAACAAGACCTAAATCCTTGATTAGAGAGTTTGACTCACCGCTACGAGAAAAATTCAGTGTCTATATTCGTTAGCCCAACCTTGCTGCTTACGGATCAAGATACAAGTATGTTGATACCACCAACAAGCTGGTTTTTAACAAATCTACAAGGGTTGAAATCTGTAATGACTTTAATGGCTCTCTTTATGGTCTATCGTTCACACAATCTTTAACACATTACTTGAACATCATTTCCAGAAACTCATTATTTTGGTTAGTCCATACTGTTACTATTTAAATTATTTACCTATAGTGTAATAATGTATTCCTTAAGATTTACTTAATTAATAGATGTTATGGAAGGGTGATTAAAGGTCTTGACGTGGAGACTATGTCAAAGGTTAAAAATAATTCAACGAATAAGATAATCGTTCAGCTACAAGATCTTTAGTGACATCTTTAAGCTTACATAGTTTTTATTCTTATTACTTACAACTACATACCCAATACTAAAATTCCTATAATTGATAGAGGTGTATAAATATTTGTCACCTTATGGGATCATTATGCTCATCAAGTTTTTGATTATCATGTTATGAACATAAATGAAAGTCCATTAGTCATTGTTATTCAGCTTGGGAGAATGAAGATGTTTGGAGGTTATTATCCATATTTATGCGTTTAAAATATTTTGTTTTAATAACTCTTCATTACTACTTAACTTTAACATAGTATTTAACATTCTCCTTTGAAACGGTAAACCCTTACGTTTCAAATTCCTACAACATCACGAGGTCTTTCGTTAACGATGAAATTATCAAATTTTAAAAAAGACTATGTGTTTTAGTATGTTCCATTTTTTTTATATTTTAACTTTTACACAAATAATAATACTTGTGTTTCTATATTTCAAGTTTAGTTGGTGATGCCAATTTCGACAGTGTTTCCGATATGCACACTATATGCTCAACGATCGAAAATAGATTTGGTTGATGTTTTTCTTATCAAATAAATAATATAAAAGCTACTATAGAAAAGATAAATTAATACTTTATTATTTTGGATAGAAGAACACAAGAGTAGAGGGATTACCTGGTTAAATAACGTATAAAGAAATGGATCAAATTTTGTTGATAACAACCGACTTGGCAAATAAAGTTGACAATGTTCATATTGCTTGAGTACACGACATATCTATAAGCATAGAGGTTAAACTTTATAGTCCAACCATCACCACACATGTACTAATTTTTAGTTTTATCTTATACTAACATAAGAATAATTCATTAGTTAAACTAGTTTTTTTTACCCATTATGCGTTGCCGGTACATTGTAAGCGGCGTGATAAAGTATAGACTACAATCGACCCAACCCGCTTCCGAACTATATTTATATCAATACGCAGAGCGACTTGAATGTATACCGTTGAATGAAAACGCATTACGTTTGACCCGATTATATTCCAAGCAAAATTTATGTCAAAACATAGACTTACAATTGCTCCGATTTGTTTCCGGACTAAATTTACGTCAAAACGTAGAGTAAAGAAAATGTATTATATTTGACTCGGCGCTTTCCAAACAAAACTTACGTAGAAACGAATATCAACTCAAAGTGTAAAAAAAATAAGCACGAAACGTTTTATATTTGACTCAAATTATTTATGAAGAAAATGTACATAAAAACAAAGACGCATGTCTAAAGTTAGACGATTTTAAAATGTATTTAAAAATAGGAATGGAAAGAAATTATATATTACCCAAGTTGTTTCTATTACATTCAAACGTAAACGGACTCGAATTTATACCGATACGTAACATAAATATGAACTTAAACATATATAAAAAAAGTAAAAGAAGTAAAGGAAAAAGAAAAAGACAAATATAACAACAATTGCTTTTAGTGGGATTCGAACCCACGTAAGCCTAGTTAGAAGACTAAAAACTTACCACTCCAATCAAAACCTCCTATGTTGTAACATTTGAAAGTTAAAAAAACAAAACTCGGTGGCTTTTCAATGGCCATCAACCTTTGCTTTTAAACTTTTAAGGTATACATAATTAGGAAACAGTTAAAGCTTAAGAAAAGCAAGAGAAGACTAAAATGTTAAAGAGGTGTATCATGGTCAATTTAATATTGTGAAAACTAGCATCTTCTTCGTAAATTTACATTATATCCTTTCTTTTTGTGCTCCTAAATTCAAACAGGACACATGCTTGCTTAATTAAAATGTGATATCATAGTTATTAGAGAACACTTTGTAAACTTTAAGACATGACACATGATTGCTTAATTAAACATGTGATATTATATTTATTAGAGAACACTTTGTAAACTTTGAGATGCATGTCAGTATGTTTTTATGGCATAAGAACGATAGTTATTTAAAACACAGGTATTTATAATGGATGTAAAAAATAGATCACAGAATCATCAATTTTGCTTTTGAAGGGCATTTTGATGCTTATGTTGATAAAGACAATTAATGTGAAAAATTTATTGCACATAAAAAAAAATCAAGCAATAGTTAAACTTAACTACAACTATCATAGATTCATAGGTAGTTGGAAAGTTTGATTAAGATATACAGCAATTTAATGGTGAAAATAGCCATGTTCAAGTTTATTAGTGGAGTTCTAAATTGAATGTTTCATGAGGTACTCTTATATGAAATTGAATTGCATTCTTTATTCATAAGAGAATATTTATATTGGATAAAAGATCATTGATTCAACGTAAACAATATAAATAGTATGAGCCACATACAAACACAATAAATGGACCGAAGTAGCAGTATATTAACTATAAAGAAAAGCTTCATGAGTTGAAGCGGATTAATAATAAGAAAACAAAAAATGAAACAATAGAAACACATACACTTGAACCCTAAAAGATTATATCAAAATCAGATGAAGCTTAGATTTACATGTAGTCACTTTAGAAAAGATGTAGAAGTAGTCTGTTGTTATAGGATAAACGGTCCTGATACCAATTGTTATCCGTAAAAGAAAACATAAAGGATTTGCTTCATCGATATATTGAACCGAGAAGAGGGAATATCACTAGGGATGGTAAAATCATGAACTACCAATGAAGATAGGAACAAATTAAAAAAAAATACGGAAAAGGATTCTGTATGTAATACTTGATTCAATTACCTTTAATAACCAAACACTCCTATTTTCATTACCCTTGAGTGGGTTATTTCATTCTCTTCTTCATTACCTCATACAAAACACCACTTAATTATGTTTGATATGGGTTAATAGAATGGACAAATGAAGTAAATGGATGGGAGAATGAAAAGTACAAAGTATTGAAATTATTTATTACATTCCATTGTCCTGTTTGGTTACCATGTGGCAGTGAAATAAATCATTACTTTGTGTTGTTTGTTACACGAAAAAATAGAATACAAAAGTGGTTATGGTGGTGATGACCGATGGTGGTGGTGGCTAATGGTGGTAGGTGGTGACCGGTGTGGATCCCATGGTGGTGGGTGGTGGCGAGCAGTGGCGACCGATCTTTGTTGGCTGGTGGTGTCGGTTGGTACCGGTGGTGGTGGCTGGTGACGAACCGATCTTGGTTTGGAGAAGCATCCTCAACCTGAAAACTCCAGTCAAAGCCTCCCTCTTCAACAGCAACAGCAGCATGTTGCTTTGTCTTCTCAGCCTGAGGGGCTTTGTCAGTGTAGTTTGGTCTGGGTTGTGTTTGGCTCCCATTTGCTTTAGGTGCCTTACACTCCCTAGCAAAGTGACCCATAAGGTTACAATTGTAACACTCAACTTTGCTTTTATCCAGCCCAAACTTTCCACTGGTAGCATTGCTTGGAAATCTTCTTCCTGTCCTCTTGTAGAACTTCTTGGCTCTGTGAGTGAGGAGAGCCATCTGCTGAACTATCTCCATGTATTCCAGGTCATCTGGATGGATACAGTCCAGGTCTTCAAGAGTGAAGAGATAATTCCCACAGCTTTCATCTGCAGACACAAAGGCTTGAGAAGAACTTGTCTCTTGGAATGGGCTTCCTTGAGTAAAGTTCTCCCTTGGTGTCTTCGGGAAGGTGATGAAAGGACCCTTTTGTGAGTTGTCAGAGTAGCATATGAGATGATGTTGGGGTTCTATGCTGTCCCTTTCAACCACATGAAGGGCTGAACCCATTTGATTGTTGGAGTTGCCAGATGAACCTTGCATGTTCATCTCCATCTGGTATCCACTGAGAATCCCATACAACTCTGTAAGAGTAAGAGTCTTAAGGTTCTCAGTCCTCTTGATCACCACACAATAGTGTGTCCATTGCCTAGGAAGTTTGGACATGAACTTCCTTACAATGTCCCTGTTCTCAAGAGGAACTCCTCCATCTACTAGGGTATCCACAATCTCAACATACCTGAAGTATTGTTGAGTCATGGTTTCACCTGCTTTGAAGGTGAAATTCTCAAACTGCTGCTTCAGAAGATCTTTCTTGTTCTCCTTGGCTTCAGAGGAGCCTTCATACATCAGCTTCAGTGCATCCCACAGCTGTTTGGCTGTCTTGCACTTCTTAAAACCTCTGTATATAGAGTTTGGGAGAGCAGTCTGAAGAGCAGTCATGGCCTTCCTGTCAATCTCTACTCTTTTTCTATCTTCATCTGAGTAGTTGGCCACATCTTTAGGAATCATACCAGCACCAGTAGCAGAGGGGGTGCTGGGTATGAAAGGTCCATTCTCAACAGATTCCCACATTCTTGAATCAAGAGACCTGATGAAGCCTTCCATCCTCATGCACCAGGTGTCAAAATCATCAAGAGTGATCAGTGGGGATTTGTTCATGGTTCCAGTCTTCATATCAGTTTTTGAGATGGAAGCCATTTGAAGAGTTTAGCTTTTGTGTGTGTGAGGGATCTTAAGATGGTTAGATCTTATATCAAGAGCCTGGAATGCTCTGATACCAATTGCAGGACCGTTTAAGGGCTTTAACACAATTACAACACAACAACACAATGAGGAGATTAACTAAACTTTAATCAAACAGTGAACTGGGTAACCAAAGGTGATACAAAGAACACAAGTAAAGCAAGAGACAGAACAAGAGAGTATGGGTTTCAAGGAGGCAGTATATTGCTTTCTCAAGTTCTTTTACAAGTGTTACAAAGCATAAAGAAAGATACAAGAACTTGAAATACTTATACTACAACCTACAGCCAGCTATACTTTGAAAGCCAGCTGGATACAATTGACTAGACACTAACAAAATCAATTGTAGGATCAAAAGGCATATCTGCCTTTTGACCTTGTGACTATGACATGCCATAGCTCACATCCTTATACATTACAAAAAGGATAAAGTACATAAAGTGGAAAGTTACAGACTCAAGACCTCAATGTACAGTTACCAAAAGCAAGGCCCTTTTCACCAACTCATGTAAGTTGGTGACTTTACAGAGATGCAGCGGAAAAGGTGCTTTATGGAACAGTACATCAGATAAAGCATGTGTACTAAAAGTCTTCGGAAGAAATCTGTCTTCATAGGTTGAAGCTTCGGAAGACTTTGTCTCTGAAGCTTCGGAAGAGTTCATGTTTGGCTTCGGAAGATATTGGTCTTGGCTTCGGAAGATTTTACACTTAGAGTATTTTCTAATGCTTTGTGTAAAACTTCCGAAGCATTCTTCACTTCAGTACTTAGTGCATGTTGCTGAGACACTTAGGCTGTTTTGGGTTGCATCAGACTTCAGGAATCCTTACAGGGCCAAAAGTGAAAACATACTTAACCATAGGGACCTTTCATGTAATTAACTCTTATCAAAGAGAACATCTTTAACTGATATCTAATTCATATGTACCACTTTAATTCTAACTAGGTATTTTTACCCATACGTTACCGCGGGACAAATTAATAAAATTTCCTTTAGATATCATTTCGAGAACTGGTTTAAGCTCTGTGCATGACATCGGAGCACGTTGACTTCAATTGTGATTATAAATACATAAAAGTGTACTCACCTGGGGAATGCCACACCGAAACCTGGCTTTTGTCAAAGTTATCATAGTCAAATGGAATGAGATTCTTCTAGACCATATACAAGTATTAATCCTAGTGGTCAGTCGCGATAATAACGAATACATGTTGTTTTATAATCAATCGCAACCGGCAAACATAATCCATGCATACATAAACTTTAATCAAAACTTAAAATCCATCACAAAAATAACACGAATCTATATTTCACAAGAAAAAGCTCAAACAAAAAGTACAATGCAAAAAAAATTAGGCTTCATAAACTAAAACCAAAACTTAGCAAATACTGCTACACAAACTAACGAGAGACAATAACCCGATATAAGGTTTTGACAGAAAATCAACAATGGCTAGTTAAAGAGATAACAAAATTGATGTAACATGATCAAGTCTCAGACCAGGCGGGTCTAGTCATCATCGACTGAAGATATCAAAAACCCCCAACAAAATTGATGTAACATGATCATTTCTGGGACAAGTAGGTTATTGAACAAAGAATTTATTGAGCAATAGTTTAATCTGAATACCTCTTTTTAGACTCAATGCTTCTACCTATGATGGATGGAAAATTCCAACAAGGATAAAAATACTAATTTACTAGATGTCACTTAGAACTTGGGTAACTGGCATTTAGAACAATTTACTTCAGAAAGCATTCGAGTATGCAAAATAGAGCCTTACTATTTCCTCAGATATCCCCTACTGCAACGGATAACAATATGTCATTTAAGTCATCTGAGATCTAATGTTGATTTTAAAAGCCTGTTACTTGAAAACTTAAGTGGCAGTCTGACCTCTGAATTGGTTGATTTGGTCTATGTCATATGTTTAATGGATCATATGTGTAAAATAAAATATATAGTTCAAAAGGAAATAGGTGTAACGGGTTGAATGAGACAGAAGTCACCCGAGTTATGTTCTCAATGCTTAGAGATTCCTAAATCATTTCATTAAGTTGTATCATCACTGAGATGATTCAGACATGTTATATATCTGAAAAATGATTTTGGCCAGGAATTGTTTATATTGTTGAGAGTTATTATCTAGGGTTGCTACCTTTAGTTTAAAACATTGGGAGAATGCATCCAGAAAGCCGGAACAGTTTGGTATCCATTGAATAAAAATAATATTTGTGCCTATGAGAACATCCACCCCTAACCTACTAAATAATCAAAGTTAGAAAACTCTGCTGCTGTGTATAATATTATTATATATTATTTTTCATTGGGCACTATTGGTTGATAAATGTGGATTACATAAGCAGGAACCCATAGATGCACTCAAAATAGTAAGGACATATTTTAGAGGGCCCATTGTCTGTTTACAACTTCAGCTAGATTTTGACATGTTGACTTTAGATTTGTTAAGTTTAGACTCTAAGCTCTTGTGGGTGTTTAATTTTATGAAGTTAGCATAACACCATCTAATACAACAATGAGTGTCTGCTTGCTTGTGTGAAGGAGTATCGGAACAAGAACTTTCTAACCGAGTGGTCATATCGAATATTTTTACATTCGCTTTAAATGCTCTACTTGTGACAGTTTGGGGTTCAAACAGCAAGAAAGCTATGACGTTGTATACCTCCTATTAGTACAAAATTTGGTTGGTCGGGGTTCGGGGGACCACAAACCACCCTCTAGTTCCGCTCAAGGTGTGAAGCATTTGTCAATATGAACGACCCGACCTTAAAGGGCTTCTTGTTAAATGTGGAGTGGTGAACTAGCAACATCTCCTTGTAGATCTAGAGATTCAAAAGTTGTAAGTTCATATAAAAATTTGTATCAATATCATATACAGGTGGTTTGTTTTTGTTATTATTGGTTGGGAAACACCTTTTAATAAAAAGTTTTTTGCATGCAAATCCATCAACTTGGGCTTTTGATATTGTATAAATAATCTGAATCGATGTTTTATATCTAGTTGTATGATTATTCGAGGTTTATATAAACCGGTTAAAGCAAAAATGATTATCTAACTGACTTCTATGTAACTATAGAGTGATGATATACAATGTGTCTTCCGCTTAAATGTTCGTTTTAGATTCAAATATTTTATAAGGGGCAAGGGATGGGTGTAGTGGTAATATGGTAAGAGTTGGAGTTATAGGTGTATAAAAAAGCGGTTGGGGGAAAAAAACCGGTAAAAAAAACTGGTTTGAGTTAAAACGGTTTTCAGCCCGATCCGAACTGTTGGTTTGTGTACTGGTTTGGTAGTCTGACATTCAAAATCGGTTTTAAAACCGATTAAACCGGTAAGAAACAGGTTGTTATAAAATTAAACCGATTCAAATCAAGGGGTTTGAATATCCAGTGAACCAAACCGGTTTTTAACGAAACAGTTTGACCACGTGACAAAAAAACCGATTTGGTTTAAAACCTGAACCGGTTTGGGAAAAATAATTGGTTTGTAAACCTCTAGTTGGAGTGTTGAACCATTAATATATAGTATACTGCTTAATCATTTAAAGTAAATGTCTAACCAATTCAGATAAGAGGTCTTAATCATTCATCAGTAAATGTCTCAGACCACACTACCAACACACAGCCTTTAGCACCATCGCTAGAAAAGGCACGGTGGTCAGTGGCCCGCAACGATTGGTCACAAGACAGTCTCAGGCTAGCCATCATCAACTAATGCCAAAGAACACTCCAACAAAGCAACGAATGGAGATAATTAAAGAGATGGAGGTCAAGTGGCATCGGATATCACGAGTGAAAGGTCAATCAATTGTTCATCGGCAAGAAACGCCCCTTGAAATGGTGGTTATTTCACATCTCTCTACTTTTTCTCTTTAGATAACTTCTCTCTCTAAGAATGAATATCATCGTAAAAAAGGGAGACGGGGAGGCACCGGACGTCATGATATAAGGAAAGGACGATTGTTCGTCGGCGGCAAAGGCCGCCGGAGCGACTGCTCATCTGATGCCCTCCGCCGCTCTCTCTACTTTCTCTCTCCAGCTTACATTCTTTGATTAAAACATTAGATATTATATGATTTAATAAGGTAGAAAAGTGTTTGAAGACCAAAAAATTAGTGTGGCAAAAATAGGAAGATCAAAAACTCCATTCATCCCACCAACCAAAAATATTAATATAATCTAATTAAGCAAAATCTTCATATGCCACATGACACTTTACTAGCCCCTCCACCTAAGCATTGTACAAGTGTTATTACCACGTTAAATTTTACAAAATAGAGCTTTGAAACACCCGGATCTTTTATACAACTTGGATTTTTACCAACCCTATTCTTTCATCATGTTTAAGATTTTATTGAAAGTGTGTAGAGGAAAACTCATTTGGAAAACCTTAATTTTCACCGCCTTCGCGTCGTTCACTACCTTCATCTACACTTAAGTTCCACCGCCTTCGCCATCGTTCAACGCATTCATCCACACCTAATTTCCATTGCGCCACCGTTTAATGTCTGTCTAAAATGGTTGTTTAGTTTTTGATTTTATGGTTCTTCCTTTGCATCTTAGAGAATGTAGATTATATTTTTGCAAACTTGCTTATGAATTTGTCATATGTGAATTTAAAAGATCTTAATCCTTCTTCTCTTTCTTCATCACGGATTTGATTTCAGATATGAAGGATGTTGCTTTAATTTGTCGTATGAAAACTTTTTTCTATACACTTTTTATATTTTACCAATTTAGTTTTGATTTTTTTAATTTTGCAATGCCTTTTAATTCTGTAATTTTTTAAAAACAATTTAAACATTTTAAACAATCCCGATATAATTACAAACGCTTTTGTAATTGTGTTTTTTTAAGGAGTGTTTTGCACAATTATTGTTATTTCATTTCCATGTTAAAACAATACAAAATCTATATTATATATAAAGCATACGAGAATAGTATTTTAAGATATCATAAAATTAAAAACACTTACTATATTTAATGCATAGGATACAAACACTTTTAAGGGTATAATAGTATTTATAACATTATTTACAAGTTACCCCTTATAAGTAGTTACATAATAACTTTACACTTACACTTACTAACACTTGCATAAAATTTTATATTATCTACTCATAAACCAAAAAAAACTTAATATGTTATAATACTTTAGCTATGTCTTTTAATCTATCACATTTAAAAACGTTTTGAGACTACAACTTAATCTGTGTTTTTTTACACGTTTTGGTGTAAACTTTTTGCTGAACAGATCTGTATTTTGTGAGGTACAATAAATTAATATATATATGTACAAGTAGTCATGCGATTAACCATTTATTTGGTGCTTTAAATTTTAACTTAGAAAAAAACATAATAGACTTTAGTAAAACTACTACAAGAATAACAAAATATTAAATACACGTGCCAGATATAAAATAACATCCCCTCGTATTGCGCCGGCACCCTTCTAGTCATAGAAAAATGAAAACTTTCTTTAAAACACTTTCATAGTTTTAATTTTTTAAAATTTGCAACGTTTTTTAAATTTATAAGTTTGTTATAACTATTTAAACATTTTTATTTTCACTGGATTTAATTATAAATGCATTTATAATTGTGTTTTTTAAGGAAACCTTTCTTAAAAAAGATTTCTTAATTTTACTTCAATATTAGTTTACAATTACTATAAATGATTCTTGAAGCTTCAAGCTGAAACACATTATTGTCTTGCAAAGAATAGGTACGTTTGTCACTCTAAGAATTTTATGCCTCTGTTTGTTAGAAATCTTACAGCTGCTTTCATCGAAGGTTTTTCAGATACACACGGATGGATAAAAAACACATAACCTTCATTAACCAACTGCATTTAGGCAAAGATGATTACACCAAAGAGTCATTCATTTGTAGAAATTGGAAGACAAGAAAAAACAAAATGAAATCTATTCTATAGGATACTAATGGATGAGAAGGTCATGGGAACAAACTTAATTTATTTATACCATTTCAATGTTTCATAAACACTATACTTACTGTTTACGTTCTATTTACAATGTACTAGAATACACGCAACTAGACCCAAATCCTTGATTAGAGAGTTTGACTCACCGCTACGAGAAAAATTCAGTGTCTATATTCGTTAGCCCAACCTTGCTGCTTACGGATCAAGATACAAGTATGTTGATACCACCAACAAGCTGGTTTTTAACAAATCTACAAGGGTTGAAATATGTAATGACTTTAATGGTTTTCTTTATGGTCTATCGTTCACAATCTTTAACACATTACTTGAAGACCATATTCCATTAACTCATCATTTTGGTTAGTCCATACTGTTACTATTAAGGGTTAAATTCTTTACCTATAATGTATTCCTTAAGATTTACTTAATTAATAGATGTTATGGAAGGGTGATTAAAGGTCTTGACATGGAGACTATGTCAAAGGTTAAAAATAATTCAACGAATAAGATAATCGTTCAGCTACAAGGTCTTTAGTGACATCTTTAAGCTTACATAGTTTTTATTCTTATTACTTACAACTACATACGCAATACTAAAATTACTATAAATGATAGAGGTGTAAAAATATTTGTCACCTTATGGGATCATTATGCTAAGTAAGTTTGTGATTATGTTATGAATAACACAAATGAAAGTCCATTAGTCATTGTTATTCAGTTTGGGAGAATGAAGATGTTTGGAGGTTATTATCCATATTTATGCGTTTAAAATATTTTGTTTTAATAACTCTTCATTACTACTTAACTTTGACATAGTATTTAAATTCTCCTTTAAAACGGTAAACCCTTACGTTTCAAATTCCTACATCATCACGAGGTCTTTCGTTAACGATGAAATTATCAAATTTTAAAAAAGACTATGTGTTTTAGTATGTTCCATTTTTTTTTATATTTTAACTTTTACACAAATAATAATACTTGTGTTTCTATATTTCAAGTTTGGTTTGTGATGCCAATTTCGACAGTGTTTCCGATATGCACACTATATGCTCAACGATCGAAAATAGATTTGGTTGATGTTTTTCTTATCAAATAAATAATATAAAAGCTACTATAGAAAAGATAAATTAATACTTTATTATTATGGATAGAAGAACACAAGAGTAGAGGGATTACCTGGTTAAATAACGTATAAAGAAATGGATCAAATTTTGTTGATAACAACTGACTCGGCAAATAAAGTTAGCAATTTTATATTGCTTGAGTACACGACATATCTATAAGCATAGAGGTTAAACATTATAGTCCAACCATCACCGCACATGTACTAATTTTTAGTTTTATCTTATACTAACATAAGAATAATTCATTAGTTAAACTAGTTTTTTTACCCATTACGCGTTGCCGGTACATTGTAAGCGGCGTGATAAAGTATAGACTACAGTCTACCCAACCCGCTTCCGAACTATATTTATATCAATACGCAGAGCGACTTGAATGTATAGCGTTGAATGAAAACGTATTATATTTGACCCGATTATATTCCAAGCAAAATTTATGTCAAAACATAGACTTACAATTGCTCCGATTTGTTTCCGGACTAAATTTACGTCAAAACGTAGAGTAAAGAAAATGTCTTATATTTGACTCGGCGCTTTCCAAACAAAACTTACGTAGAAACGAATATCAACTCAAAGTGTAAAAAAAATAAGCACGAAACGTTTTATATTTGACTCAAATTATTTATGAAGAAAATGTACATAAAAACAAAGACGTATGTCTAAAGTTAGACGATTTTAAAATGTATTTAAAAGTAGGAATGGAAAGAAATTATATATTACCCAAGTTGTTTCTATTACATTCAAACGTAAACGGACTCGAATTTATACCGATACGTAAACATAAATATGAACTTAAACATATATAAAAAAGGTAAAAGAAGTAAAGGAAAAAGAAAAAGACAAAAAAACAACAATTGCTTTTAGTGGGATTCGAACCCACGTAAGCCTAGTTAGAAGACTAAAAACTTACAACTCCAATCAAAACCTCCTTTGTTGTAACATTTGAAAGTTAAAAAAACAAAAGTCGGTGGCTTTTCAATGGCCACCAACCTTTACTTTCAAGGTATAGATAATTAGGAAACAGTTAAAGCTTAAGAAAAGCAAGAGAAGACTAAAATGTTAAAGAGGTGTATCATGGTCAATTAGCATCTTCTTCGTAAATTTACATTATATCCTTTCTTTTTGTGCCCCTAAATTCAAACAGGACACATGCTTGCTTAATTAAAATGTGATATCATAGTTATTAGAGAACACTTTGTAAACTTTAAGACATGACACATGATTGCTTAATTAAACATGTGATATTATATTTATTAGAGAATACTTTGTAAACTTTGAGATGCTTGTCATTATGTTTTTATGGCATAAGAACGATAGTTATTTAAAACACAGGTATTTACAATGGATGTAAAAAATAGATCACAGAATCATCAATTTTGCTTTTGAAGGGCATTTTGATGCTTATGTTGATAAAGATAATTAATGTGAAAAATTTATTGCACATAAAAAAAAATTAAGCAATAGTTAATCTTAACTTCAACTATCATAGATTCATAGGTAGTTGGAAAGTTTGATTAAGATATACAGCAATTTAATGGTGAAAATAGCCATGTTCAAGTTTATTAGTGGAGTTTTAAATTGAATGTTTCATGAGGTACTCTTATATGAAATTGAATTGCATTCTTTATTCATAAGAGAATATTTATATTGGATAAAAGATCATTGTAAACTATATAAATAGTATGAGCCGCATACAAACACGATAAATGGACCGAAGTAGCAGTATTATTAACTATAAAGAAAAGATTCATGAGTTGAAGCGGATTAATAATAAGAAAACAAAAAATGAAACAATAAAAACACATACACTTGAACCCTAAAAGATCATATCAAAATCAGATGAAGCTTAGATTTACATGTAGTCACTTTAGAAAAGATGTAGAAGTGGTCTACTGTTATAGGATAAACGGTCCTGATACCAATTGTTATCCGTAAAAGAAAACATAAAGGAGTTGCTTCATCGATATATTGAACCGAGAAGAAGGAATATCACTAGGGAGGGTAAAATCATGAACTACCAATGAAGATAGGAACACAATTAAAAAAATACGGAAAAGGATTCCGTATGTAATACTTGATTCAATTACCTTTAATAACCAAACACTCCTATTTTCATTACCCTTGAGTGGGTTATTTCATTCTCTTCTTCATTACCTCATACAAAACACCCTTAATTATGTTTGATATGGGTTAATAGAATGAACAAATGAAGTAAATGGATGGGAGAATAAAAAGTACAAAGTATTGAAATTATTTATTACATTCTATTGTCCTGTTTGATTACCATGTGACAGTGAAATAAATCATTATTTTTGTGTTGTTTGTTACATGAAAAAATAGAATACAAAAGTGGTTATGGTGGTGGTGGCTAATGGTGGTAGGTGGTGACCGGTGTGGATCCCGATGGTTGTGGGTGGTGGCGAGCAGTGGTGACCGATCTTTGTTGGCCGGTGGTGCCGGCTGGTACCGGTGGTGGTGGCTGGTGACGAAACGATCTTGGTGGTCTGTGGTGATGGTGGTGACTATGGATAGAAGATGAAATGAAATGAAGAAAAAGAAGGGGTTAGATGGAATGAATTTGATGTGTTTAAAGATAATATGAATCCTTATTACTGATTCATTCAATTCCCTTTACCAAATAATACATGTTTTTTTTCTGTTTACTCTTAGAGTCTGTTTGGTATGAGTAATGAAATTGACTAAGGAATAGAATTGATGAGAGAGAGGAATGGACAAAGGAAAGAAATTAATCATTATATTTTATTGTTCTGTTTTGTTACCTTAAGATAATGGAATAAATCAATACATTGTGTTGTTTCTTAGGTAGGAGAAAAAGAATGAATGGAATACAAAAGTGATTATGGTGGTAAAGATCGTGGTGATGGGTGGCGACCGGTGGTGGTGATGGCCGATGGTTACTAATGGTGGTTGTCGGTTGGTGGTGGTGGGTGGTTGTGGGTGGTGATAACTAAGGATGAAATAAGAAATAGAATTGAAAAAAGAAAAGAAAAATGGATTTAATGAATTTGATGTGTTTAGGGTGTTAAGATTATTTATTTAATAGTTCATTTTATTTCATTTACCAACCAAACATCATTTTTTTCATTCACTTCATCCCATTCCATCTCATATTTCTACATACAAAACACTACCTCAATGATTAATTACATTCATACTCCTATTCTTTCTTTTATAATTTAGACATAATTACACGGGTGGTCCCTGTGGTTAGGCTTGATTTTACATTTGGTCCCTAACTCTTTAAAATTACAAGAGTGGTCCAAAACTTTGCACAAATGTAACAACAATGGTCCCTGAAACTGATGAACGTTTAATTTGATTGTTAAATTTTCTTTAATGACTAAAATACCCCTACAATCTATTTCTTTTTCATCGGTCACCATTTTCAGCCCCCCTTCATCGTTGGCGACTCACCTTCCACCGCCAACCCGGTCAAAACCCTTCAACCAACACCACCAAGAACAACGATGGATCTGATTGGTGATGGTGGTCGGCGGTTTTTAAAGGTTGTGGTTGGTGATGGTGGTGATTGAAGGTTGAAGGTGGTGCTTGTAGTGGTGGTTGGAGGTGGTGCTAGTGGTGGTTGAAGGTTGAGGTGGTGTTAGTGGTTGAAGGTGGTGTTGGTGGTGACGGTGGTTGAAGGTGGTGGTGGTGGTGACGGTGGTTGAAAGTGGTGCTGGTGGTGACGGTGGTGCTGGTGGTGCTGGCGGTGAAGATGGAGGCTTTGATGGTGGTAGGAGATAGTAGTGTAGATGGTGAAGAAGAAAAGGTGATGGGGGTTTGCTGTGGTGGGCAAGGGTAATTTTGTCATTTCACACACACTTAACAGCAAAAGTTAACGTCAATCCATTTTAGCGACAATCGTTGTTACGTTTGCGTAAAATTTAACACCAATCTTGTAATTTGAGAAAGTTAACAAACAAAAGTGAAATCTACCCAAGACTCGTGTGTGGTGATAACTGATATGATCCATCCAATCCAGCCGTTGGGGTTAAAGATGTGGCGCTCATTCACCGGCCAAAACCTCTCACTCCGTTGTTCATCAATCATCATCATCTTGGGGATCATGGGGACCGTAACCTCCACCCCAATCGCCCCTCATCTCCTAATCCAATCCTCATCACTCTTTCGTCCCCTCACCCGCACCTTCAACCACAACAGCTTCTTGTTCCACCATCGCCCCCTCTCTACTTCCTGCATTGCCAGAGCAAGAAAACCTGCAAACACTCCCTTGACGAACGATGAGAAAGATGAAGATCGAGCTCTCTTAGGAGGAAACAGTGGCATTGTTTCCGCTTGTTTTGTTGGTTTACTCACTGGTCTCTGTGTTGTGCTCTTTAACAATGTCGTATGTTCATCTCTTTTTATTTATGTCAAACCTTTACTAAATTCTTGCCCTAAAGTTTAATGAGAGTATACAATGACTGCTAAAATTGTACTTCTAGTTCTAATTTCTACCCTTTTAGCTCACCACCACTTGAGATTTTCGATGATGATTGATTGATTTCGATTTTGCAAGGGAAACCTCAATTTACCCTCTCAAATTACCCCCTATGCGATGAAGGCAATGACTGCTAAAATTGTAGTTCTAGTTTCTACCAATCAGCTAACCATTTAGTGTTGGTTGTATTTCCATTTTAATTCTGTATGAGGTGCTAATGAGGAGCATTATGTTTTGGTGATTAGGTGCATGAAATTCGTGATCTTTGCTGGGATGGGATTCCATCTCGAGGTGCGTCATGGTTGAGAGACTTGCCACATGAGAATGCCTGGGGGCGTGTGATCTTGATACCAACTTGTGGAGGATTGGTTGTTAGCTTGTTGAACATTTTTCGAAATGCTTTGGAAGAAGGAAATTCAGCAGAATATGGCTTAAAAGCTGTTCTGAAACCAGTACTTAAGGCAGTAGCTGCTGCTGTAACACTAGGAACTGGGAATTCTCTTGGTCCTGAAGGTCCAAGTGTAGAGATTGGTACATCAGTTGCTAAGGGGGTTGCTTCATTGTTTGACAGAAATGCTCAAAGAAAACTCTCTCTTAAAGCCGCCGGGTCAGCTGCTGGAATTTCATCTGGTTAAGATATGCTTTTCTTGAATCATTAATAAATGGAATGCCTTACGCTAAGTTTATCATAATGTTTACACCACTGTCCAAGGGCTACATGATGTATGCCTGATCTGAATCGATTCAAATTACTCATCTTTGGGCAATCCTTTCAGATTTTGAGTTGTAATGACCGTGATGAATGCCTTTCCCAGCTTGTATAACTTTGTACACACTTGCAAGACCTACAAGTTTCGAATTGGTTGATTAATATGTTTGTTTTTAGTTGTAGTAATGTTGATATAAAGCGATCCACATAGCTAGAGTGTAAGTAATGATAAACTAGCCCAATAGTAGAGATCTCCCCTTTTCTTGTTACCATTGCCTGCTAATAGAGTGATAAGTGTCTTCATTCGTAGATGATGAAATATCAACTGCAGCCAGGGCTCTATTATTCTTACAATTTGGACCCAGTTCTTTCCCAGGGACTCGACTCGAGTTCTACTGTTGCATCATTATAGTTTTAAAAACTGTCTACCGGTGCCTGTTAAATATTTTGAATTGGAGATCATGGAGTAATTCTGGTTTGTTGCAAAGCAGTCTAGGCCACCCTAGATTATCTAATGAAATATATGATGAATTGTATTATTCTGTTACTTGTTGTGGTTTTTGATCTAAAAAAATAAAAATGTCATATTATTAACTACTCACAGTACTGGTTTTGTTGTGTATTTCAGGTTTTAACGCTGCTGTTGCTGGTTGCTTTTTTGCTGTCGAGTCAGTTTTGTGGCCCTCACCTGCTGAGTCATCCTTATCACTGACAAATACGACATCAACAGTCATTCTTAGTGCTGTGATAGCCTCTGTGGTGTCAGAAATTGGTCTTGGATCTGAACCTGCATTTAGAGTTCCAGACTATGATTTCCGTTCACCAAGTGGTATCTTTTCATGTCTAAATTTCTTATGGTAACTGTTATATACTTAATAGAAGCCTGTATCCCCCAAAAGAGCGGCTTTAGCAAATCTGTGAGATGATTGACAAGTTTTGAAAACAAGCTTGCCACCACAAAGATAAATAACTACTCTCAAACCCACAAAGGATTTAGATCTAATTATGAAACTAGAGAAAACTCTCTCGGTTGAAATTCACATTCTTCCTTTCTTTGGGGTAAGCATGTATGTATTAGACTATATTATTATTAGGGTTTAGGACTGAGCCCACAAGCCCGGTTTAGGTTTCCAGGAGTGCTTTATTCCCTACCTCTCAACCATCGTTAAGGTTGTTGCATTCTTCAAATTTGTTGTTTATCACCTAGAGTTTTTGTTTACGTAGGAGTTGATGGGTAAATACTTGATACATTTTCTACAATCAAACTAATAAAATTTTTACTCAAACAAACACTTACGCATAAAACCACAAGCTTTTGGTCGGCACCTTTTATGTGTGTTGAATCTATTTACTTGCTATTTAACTCTTATAGAGGGATTCCATCCACAAACCCAAAGTTTATGGTTGTAATATGGTTTATAAATGGGATCTTTCATTCACATTTTGTTCCACCAAGAATGTCTCATAGAATTTCAAGACTTATGAATTTGGATGTTTTTTGTTTATATTCTCCTTTCAAGGGGTTTTGGAGGTTTTTTCTACTAATTAGAGCATTCACAGTAGGTTCCTCATTTTTGGTGTGAGTCTGTGCCCTGTAGTTTGGGGGATGGTTGTTAGTGGTTGTGAGTGAAGGAGGGGGAATATTTATTGGGATTGTACCGTGATTCCCCATATTTGGGGAAGCAAGGTACAACCCCTATAATTTTTTAATATTTTTAAAAGTGGTTGTGCGTGGAGGAGAGAGAAAAGGTAATGATAAAGATATTAAAAAGTATTATTTAATTGGAAGAGATAGTAAAAAAATTAGTGTTTTTAGTGTAAATATAGGGATGGGGTTGGGGAAGCTAGTGTGAATGCTCTTAGGACATATATTTGTCGTACAAAATTTTTTTTTGATATTCCGGTAGAAAGGTGATAAATGTGTAGTAACTCATATTGTCTTTCTATGAGGAAGAGGCAAACATGGAGGATCTATTTGACACCGAAAATATCATGCAAATGGCCTTGATGTGTAGCTATTTCTAAATACCATTTGATCCATATTAGCCAAATATTGTACTAAAATACATCACACATGGATTTTACTGAAGAAATATGAAAAACTAGAAACCCTATAAGTAGACGCCACACATACATCCCTCAAAACCTTATTTTGATTACATTTGAACGTTATCCCAAGTATCCCATTACTGATTTTCCATTGTGCCACATCCACATCCTCGTAAAGAACTCGTACATCTTTAATCTTTTTTCTTTTGTTAGATTTAGAGGATGTAGCTTCCATGGGTAGCTATTGGTTTAATGCCACTTAGGGATCCGCTTTAGTATGTTTAGAGAAAACTGTGGTTTGCACAATTGTTTGTAAATTCCAACTCACTAGGTGGTCAAAGGCTCAAAGGGCGCTCAAGGCGCAACACACAAAATATGCGTACGTCTGAGGCAAGAAAAAGGCACTATTATAAAATGATATTATGTATATATATACATATATATGTATATATATACATATATATATACATATATATATATACATATATATATATATATATATATATATATATACATATATATATATATATATATATATATATATACATATATATATAGATATATATATATATATCTGTATATATATATATATATCTATATATCTATCTATCTATATCTGTGTCTCTCTCTATCTATCTCTCTATATCTCTATATATATCTATATATATATCTCTATCTCTATGTATCTGTCTATCTAATCTATCTGTATCTGTCTATGTATCTATGTCTATGTATATGTCTATGTATGTATATGTATCTGTATCTGTATATGTATGTATATCTATATCTCTATGTCTATATCTCTCTCTGTATCTATCTATGTATCTCTCTCTATCTCTCTCTATATATGTATATCTCTATGTATATATCTATCTGTATCTATATATCTATATATATATATATCTATATATATATATATATATATATATATCTATATATATAATAGGCTTAGAAATTTAAAGACAATTATGAAGTCTAATAATGATAGTAGTCAAAGACATACAAGGCGCTTGACGAGGCGCCTGGTGGGGAACAACCATACCGGCTTGTGCAGTAAAAGGCTTTCCAGCCAACTTTCGGCTAGATTCTACAAATTGCAGCCATATTCCGGTCTTTGAAGTTAAGGTAGGGAGGAATCAAGTAGAGTTACTAAATTATGAACACAATATAATTTGTGAAGGTTATTGATAGGACACTAGTCGGCTTGATTGAAATTTAAACAAGAACAAAATAGTACAGTCCACTTCGAGAGGGAACGGTCTCCAAATTACAACCCATAAAACTTAATTAAAATACTCAACACTAAAACCCAAACATCATAAGCAAATATAAAGAAGATAAAATATAACTATCCCACTAGGTTCTACCCCACATCCCCTAAATTTTTTGACCCACCTCTTGAAGCAACCATCTTTTTCCCGCCATCCCAGATTGACCGGGTTAGTATAAGTTATTCTCATTAATTGTTTAATTATAATGTTTTGATGATGAAACAGTTATACCCAATGAATTAATCAATTAAGTCTGCTTCAAAACAAGTAATAATTGATATAATAACCAATCTAACATACTAGTTATGTCTGCTGCTGTTATTAGTTTGGCAACTGCTTTTCATATAAAAATGTGAGTATACGCCACTCCGGGCTTGCTTATGATATCATAGACTCTTGCTCATGCATGTGGGTCAGTAGTAGGTGAACTACCAGGGGTGCATTAATAAGTGGGTGTGAGAAGTTATCACCGCTCACCTCTCTTGATTATTTGTTTTTTTTTTCAAATCTTGCAAGAAAACAAAAGGAAAGGAAAGAGAAATAGTATAAGTTGCATGAATTGCTTTTGCTATTTAAATTTGTATTCTAAACTTGTTTTTGTTGTTTCAGAACTTCCACTGTACCTTTTGTTGGGTATCTTTTGTGGGCTGGTTTCCTTGAGCTTATCTTGGTGCACATCATGGATGATGGTGACTACTGACAAGATTCAGAAGACGGTTGGCCTGCCAAAGGCAGTTTTCCCCGTAGTGGGTGGTTTTAGTGTTGGATTGATAGCCTTGATGTATCCTGAAGTTCTTTACTGGGGTTTTGAGAATGTAGATACCCTCTTAGAGACTCGACCATTTGCGAAAGGCCTCCATGTAGATCTATTGTTGCAGCTAATTGCGGTCAAAGTAGTAGCAACATCCTTTTGTCGTGCATCTGGGTTAGTAGGTGGCTACTATGCTCCATCACTTTTTATTGGGGCGGCTACAGGAATGGCGTATGGAAAACTATTATCTTCTGTCATTTCTCAACTCAATCCGATCTTTCATGTGTCAGGCATTATGGATGTTGCATCACCACAAGCGTATGGTCTGGTAATGTATAATTTTTTTGTTAATTCCAAACTTTCTCAACATTGCCTTTTATTGATAGATTATCAGTTGATCTCTGTATTTTATGTGTTTGCATATTCAAGAAGCTTTAGGCATTAGTGGTGCAAAGCAGCTGTCATGACCTGCTTTTAGCTTTGATTCTGCAAATAATTTTAACTGCTGATGTAGTCTAAAACAGAGATGTATTTTCCGCTAGTGCAGCAGAGATAGTCCCGAGAAGATAGGAACTCTGATACAGACTTAACTTTGTTTGTGGCCCTGTGGCCCCAACCCACTGGTCCTTAATTAGTGACACATTTAGACCTACAACACCAACTATGACTTATTGCCGTAAATATATCTTTCATGTCTTGGAAATGATTTGATAAGGATTGCATATCCGTGTAAATTAGTATAGAATCTGATTCGTGAGTTATTATGGAGTTCAAGTGCCTATTCTCATTCCTACCTTTACCTACTTAAACCATCCCTTGAGGGCCTTGCTGGGCAATGAGCAGCTGCAGTGCCATAAGTAAGACACAATGTCATTTCGTGAGGACACACTGCTAATGAGGTGTTTTCTTTCTCACTAAAGCTGCCGTTGAGTTTTGGGGATATTTCCATTTGAGTCAAAATATGTTTTGTTGGAATTTCTTGCTGTCTTGTTAGGGATCCGGGTGTAGATCGACACACAAACACAATCAAACTACGAGAGAAAATAACAACAAAGATGAGCATGCGAGATTTAACGTGGTTCGGTCGATGCAACCAGGATAATACTTTTATCGCTTTCTGCCTCACTCGTTGAGGAATTACAAGTACAATACACAATATAAATATGGAAAATTAGGTTTACAACTTAATCCCCAAGAAAACCCTAATGGACTAAAATTAAATAAAAACGGGCCAGGTCTTTAATTTAAATAATCCGCCATTAAGTTGTCTTTTAACCCGAGCCCAAATCAAGACTCCACAAACCCAACAATCTCCCACTTGAAGGCTTGATCATCTTCAAACTGCCTTCCGATGTGAACACTTGTACCTCTTGTAATCTTCATCGTCTTCCTGGTTGCAACAGTCTTCTCATTAGTTTACCTGAAGGCCCGTTGAAGCTCCCACGAGCTTCAACACATCAGTCACGGCTGTATCTGCCCCTGACCCGTTCTCCGTCCCTACCGGCTCCTACTGAAACAAACAACCGAATCCTGGAACATCCTGACAACAAACACTCTCCATATTTAGCAAGTAATCATCTAGAGAGATTTTATCAGATGGAATATTAGTTCTTTTAACCCACTGTCGTCTAGGAACTGTAATTGAAGCACAACCTGTGCTCCCACTGCCACGAAATCCTTTAACCGGTTTTCCTGAACTCTTCCATGCACATTCACTCTGAATCTTTCTTATGACTCTAGGTTTCTTACTTGCAAAGCAAACCTTCTTCTGCCCTCAAACAAGTATGAACTGGATTTTAGTCTTCTTCTGAACTGGGACATCACTTCCTTTAGATGGTAAACTGACCATATACAATGAGCCCATTTTTTTTCCACGAGCAGTGACAAGATTCCCTTTAACAACTTTCCACTGCTTATTCCTGAACTTAACCTCATGTCCCTGTTCATCCAACTGACCGACAAAAATCAACTGTTTCTTCAAGCCAGGAATCACCCAGACATCTTTCAAAGTCCATGAACCAGCTGAAGTAACTAAATTCATGTCACCCATGCCCGTAACATCAAGAACATCATTGTTTGCTAGTCTTACCTTACCAAAATCACCCTCTTTTAGGTTCTGCAATTTGTGGGTATCATGACACGAAGCTCCAGAATCCATGACCCAGGAATCCACACTGCTCTCCACACTACAGATTAAAGCATCATCACCAGAGTAGTTTGCTGCGGTGTTAACTTCTTTCTGATCATTCGGACACTGATTTCAAAAGTGTCCCACCTGTTTACAGTTCCAACAAGTCACATCATTTCGAGCCCTAGACTGACTCCTTTTCCTGTTCTTGCTCCCACTACCTCTGTTATTCTTTCTTCCTCTGCTAACCTATTCAGTAATTCACTTGATGATTCACCTGAATTTCTTCTTCTGATGTCTTCACCCATAATAATCTCCCGAATCCCTTTTAAAGTGAACACGCTAGTGGAACTAGTAATCGCTGTAACAGTACCAGCCCAGCTATTAGGCAATGATGATAACAGTAGTAGAGCCTGAACCTCATCTTTGTATTAACCAGCTCTCGAATCAAGAAAACTTTATTTGCTGCCGAAGGCTTCTCGTACATATTAGATAACGCATCCATGATACCTTTCGTTGTAGTTTCCTTCAGAATGTTGAACGCAACATCCTTTGTCAGCGACAACCTAATAACCGCCTTGGCCTTTTTATCTAAAGTTTCCCACTTAGTTGCTTCCATCTTTATCACCCAAAACAACATCCAAGTCTTTCTGAACAAGCAAATCCTCCATTTTCATTTTCCACCAACCAAAGTCATTACCATTAAACTTCTCAATCTGAAGTTTTCCGCTTTCAGCCATTATCTCAAACTACAATCTGTTTACTAATCAAGTCAAGACTGAAAGTAGTGCCAAACATAACTATGACTGGCTGCCTGAACTTGAGTGTTGTTCTATTGAACACTACCCTTTTCCTTAGTCTCAAAAAATAAGTAAACAAACTAGTTCAATAATGCAACTGAGAATTCTTTACTTTGGATCTTAGTGAATATATTAACAATACTTGGATAACAAAATAAACCTTACTGATCTTGGCTACACTACCACAGATCTGCTTCTTTTATTTTCTTCGACGGCAATTCCGATGCAAAATAAAACAAGCTCCTTTTCTTTCTTTTAATGCCCGAACAAAACACAAAAATAGGTTGTGGCGGCTGGGCTGCCGACCAAAAAACCTAGATCACGTTTCCTCTCGTGTTGTGTTTCTCCCGTGTGTAACGAGCCGTAGCTCTGATACCACTTGTTAGGGATCCGGGTGTAGATCGACACACAAACACAATCAAACTACGAGAGAAAATAACAACAAAGATGAACACGCGAGATTTAACGTGGTTCGGTCGATGAGACTACGTCCACGGGCTGCAACCAAGATAATACTTTTATTGCTTTCTGCCTCACTCGTTGAGGAATTACAAGTACAATACACAATATAAATATGGAAAATTAGGGTTTACAACTTAATCCCCAAGAAAATCCTAATGGACTAAAATTAAATAAAAACGGGCCAAGTCTTTAATTTAATTAATCCGCCATTAAGTTGTCTTTTAACCCGAGCCCAAATCAAGACTCCACAAACCCAACATATAGCATATCAGAATAGGCCTATCTTATGCAAATCTATAATAACCCAGCGTGAGAGTATCATGAGAATTAATTACTAGAGCATTGATATTAAAGATCATTTACTTGTAGAAGGTAATTTTGTGTAGGAGCTCAAGTCTTGATCTTCAGTTTCATAAGTAATAAATGCCATTTTGTAAGTTCATTTATGCGCCTGGCATTTTTCATGTTGAATATGGATGCTTGTCATATAAGCTTTTGCCTAGATGAATATCTAACTTTAGATATATCTCTTTTGCAGGTTGGCATGGCTGCTACTCTTGCTGGGGTCTGTCAGGTGCCTCTTACCGCAGTGTTGCTTTTATTTGAGCTTACACAGGACTACCGCATAGTGTTACCGCTTCTTGGCGCTGTGGGGTTGTCTTCCTGGATCACATCATGGTCCATTAAGAGACCCAAAGAGAAACAACCTGAAACGACGTCCAATGACGTAAGCATGCTTACTTCTAATGATCTTGATGAACTCTCACTCATGCCACATAACTTTGATAAATCCATTGCAAAGAAGCTTCTCGTCTCACAAGCCATGAAAACCCAGTATGTGACTGTACTAATGAACACCATGCTAACAGAAGCAGTGGCTCTAATGCTAGCAGAGAAGCAATCTTGCGCTATCATAGTTGATGATGACAAACTCTTCATAGGTTTACTGACCCTAGGAGACATACAAGAGCTTTGCAAATTATCAAAAGAAACAAACAAAATACCACAGGTATCCCTCGCTCTCTCTCACACACACACGCTCTATCTCTCTATCTATCTCTCTCCCCCTACATATACATGTGGATGGGTGGGTTTTTGCAGGTGTATTGCTCACTGTTGTATCTACTTCTTTTGACTTATATTTGGTGGAAACTGACTATTGGAAAATACGTTTCTTGGAAAGGGTACTAATTTCGTTAGACAAGGTGGTAATAAAGAAAATAACTATGTATAGATCAACCGGCTAAAAGAAGAGAACCTCATAACATCTGCATCTGCACGTACATTGATTGCGATAATACATGTTGGTGAGCTACGCAATAATTAGAGATCAAAAGGTTACCTTGCTATATTATAGCTAATGATGATGACAGCCTCCTCATGGAGTCTCACTTGAGGAATCTTTACATGAGTTTTGCAAATTGTAAGATAAATCGGACCGAATATTATAATTGCATGTGGTAATTACAATAGAGCGGGAGCCTTCATAATATTGAAAACGAACTAGAAACCTTAAGGAAACCTAATAGGACTCGTGGGCTAAATACAAATAAACTCTAATAATCAAATACTAATAGTTTATTCAACACCCCTTCTCAAGTTGAAGCACAAATGCTAATCATGCCCAACGTCCATCTTGAAGTGTTGCTACATACTGGAATCTGAACAGGAACTGGAATCTGGGACTGGTTTCTTGTAAGAACAAGAATAGGAACAGCAGGAGCATCAGGAAACAGAACAGCCAATTTCTGGTAAAAAGAAGAACAGGAACAACAGGACAGCACGTTTCCATAAAAACACAGGATAAGGTGAAACAGAACCGGCAGGTTTCCTGTAAAAACAAGAACACCTACAACAAGTTTCTTGTAAAAACAAAATAGGACAGGAACAATAGGTTTTTTGAAAAACAAGAACATGAACAGGAACAGCAGAAAACAGGATCAGGAACAGCAACAGGAAACATTAAAACACGATCAGGAACAGGAATCAAGAAACCCAAATGAAAACAGTTCAGTTACTTCTAGCTATGGGTGCTCGAGACGAATGGGATGTTCATCACTTAGCCATAAAACTGCCTTCTTACTCGGAGACTTGAATGAAGATGTTTTTGTGTCACAACCGGAGGGTACTAGAAGTGGGGAAAGGAACATATGGTGTACAAGCTAGGGAAGGCGTTTTATTGCTTAAAACAAGCATCAAGATCTTGGAATACCAAGCTTATAGCACAACAAACAGCTTTGGGTTTATAAAATGCCCATGTGAACATGCCATTTATAACGCACCAACAAAAGTGGCATTTTAATTGTGATGATCTAATCTTCACTGGGTTGATACCATCGAAATTTCCAGCTTTAAAGATCAAATATCAAAGTGTTTCGACATGAGTAACCTTGGAATGTTAACCAATTACTTAGGTATTGAGGTTGATCAATATCAAAGTAGAATTTCTTTGAAGCAAACTTGTTATGCAATTTATGTGTTGAAGCAGGCAAACATGTGGGTATGCATTTGACAAAAGATGGTGAACAGGTGGATGCAGCAGAATATAGGAGACTCATTGAGTGTTTATGATATTTGACTCACACAAGACCCAACACTAGTTATGCTATTGGTGTTGCAAGTCGTTGTATGGAGTCTCCAAAGAAAGACCATGCAAGCCATGAAGCAAGTATTGAGATACATAAAGGGAACCATGAGCTATGGGATAAAATATAAACAGAATGGAGAAGACAAGCTAGTGGGCTATAAGGATGGCTCACACACCACCATCGATGGAAGAAGTGCAACCGGAATAGTTTTCTGTTGTGAGGGAGGACCGGTGGCTTGGAGCAGTTACAAACAAAACACTATTGCATTGCTTCTCATAAAGCCGAGTTCATGGAGGCAATGACTGCCGCATGTCAAGGCGTCTGGCTGAATGGGTTGATCAAAGAAATAAAGGGACAAAAGATGGAAGCATTAACCTTTTTCATTGATAACGAGTCGGTTATCGAATTGATGAAGAATATGGTGTTTCATGAACGCAACTGAAAGCTCAAGAATCACACATGCTGTTGATGACAGCTCATCATTGCTCCTGATATAGCAACTGCTGGCTATTTCTGCTGATTAAAGTTGCATCAGCAGTTAAAACAAGGGCAACTAACATATGATGAAGCTTCTAGATGAAACCAAAGTTTGACTCCTTCGAAACTGATGAAAGCTGTGTTTTTGAAGTTGCTGCATCTGTATTTATATAAACTCGTTGCTGCAGTTGTGGATAAACAATGACATTTACGGGGCAGTTAATGATTGTTCAATGTGAAGATGGTGTTGTTTCAGATGAGGCGCCTGCATATGTTCTAAGGCCATGTAGTTGAAGATGAAGTTATAAAATGTACTTGCTGCTCAATCACAAAGGTACAGCTGCTGCAGCTGATCACAATAGAAATGATTCACCCTGATGTATAATTTAATGTAACTGATGTGAAAACTCAGTTTGCTGTTGAAGCCTAGCAACTGCCACTGTAGCAGTAAAAACAGTTCGAGGTAGTTTTGCAACTCATTATTGTGTTCCAACTAATGCAAGATAAAAATGATGCTCTGAAAAAAATGAACTGCCACTTTAGTGGACCAAACAGTTGTGGCTGAACTAACAAGTTGCTGAATGAACTGTAGCCTCCTCTGAAAATTGCAGCTGATGGGTCATCTACATGATGCTGCAGTCAAGAGAACCATGGTTATTGTTGTTGTCATGAAAACGGAATGACAAGAACAAAAGCTGATGATTTGTTAAAAAAGAAGCTACAACTGATGTGGAACAGAGTATATGACTGATGGAGCTGATGCCTAGGAGTTGTATGTATTGTGTGTGGGTATTTGTTTGTGTGCTACTGAGTATCAAAGAAATGTTCTATTCATTAGAAGTTGGAAGAGTCTAAATTAAATTAACAAAAAAAAGGGAAGCTTGAGAGATCTTGGCTATTGTTGGTTTATTGACAATTCTTGTTGAACATTTTTTTTGCTGCATACACTTCAAGTTGCTGTGGTTGATGGGCCAATGCAACATCAAGTATTGCTACCGATGCAAACAATCTGCTGATATAGCAGTGGTAAAGTTCATTGCTGATGCTTCAAATCATTGCTGATGCAACTACCGTTTGAAAGATGTTGGAGTAGAGTAGTAAACTAAATCTGAGATAATGCATATCAGCTGCCTTTTTCAGAGATACATCAGATCAGTAGCAACATCTGGTGCTGATGTAGCAGTTCACATTTATCAACTGATGATCAAGATCAGTTGCTGAAAGTCTATGAAATGCTGTTGCTGAAACTGATATAAAGAAAACGCTGCTGAATTTTTGAAATAGCAACTGATTGGTACACAAGCAAATGGTGTTGATCAGTTGATGCACAAGCAAGGACCAAGTCGACAAATCAAAAGATCATCAACACAAGGTTGATCCCAATAATTAGGCGACGAAGAGGAAGTGAAATGGAGGAGGTACTGCGGGCCACGCGCCAGTGTGTGGGACAACGGTGGTGGTACGTGGCAGTGCGTGGCAGTGCGTGCTGCGTAAGTTGGTTGGCGAACATGATATTGAGGGTCACTACAGAAGATGATATCGGAGATGTGACGCAATGGCACCCCAAGTTAATTTCGGAACAAGTACTCACAGGGTAATTGAAAAGCCAATCGGGTACTCTCGGGGTACTCGTGAACTCACGAAGTCAAGATAGTAGGCTCTGATACATATAATAAAAGCTAAAATAATGGCATAAAACGAAGGTTGTATGTTTGTTGTGTGTATTTACATCATTAAGTTGCTTCTGTATTTACAAGGAGGGAACCATGTCTAAGCTAAACCTAAGGCCCATTGAAATAACATTGGCCCTCATCTAAGAATGAGACGACTCACGTCTATGGTATTGATCATATTGTAGTTTGTAAAATTCTCAGGATTGCTTTCAGTGAACAGAGTATATATTTCCATTTTTGCTGTTAAACTTCTTTTTGAACAGCAACACCTGGATTTTATAGAATAAATTGACTGCATCCTGCAATCATATGGTTTTGTGTACCATGTTTGCTGTTAAATAATTTTGACTTTTCGCCTGGTGGTGTTAATGAAATGAAATGTTTTCAGGTGTCTCAGGTACATTGTATGTGTGAGAGTGTAACACCCATGATGAACCTGCACTCTGCTGAGTTGATGTTGAATGCATGTGCGATGAACCAACTGCCAGTTGTTTTGGAGCATCAGCCGGTTGGTATCTTAGACCGAGAATGCATTGACATAGCCTGCCGGTATGTGTTTCTCATTCTAACCTTTTTCAAGCATTAGTTAAGTAAAACTCAAACAAATTTGTCATGCTGCAGGGCTTTGGCAGCAACAGAATACCTTTCAACACTCACAAACTGACTCTACATTCTTTGTATATTTCATTTCTTTCATTTAAATACACTTGTAAACCAAAACTTATCGTATAAACCCAACTATGTATATATCTATTAATATTAGCATATTCATAGTACAATAAACCCTTGCATAAAATTGGAATTTTGTTAAATAAGTTTATATTGTTTTTTCAATGTTTTAAAAGTTGCTGTATACAAGTCTTAGAAAATTCATAATTTGTGCAAACCTCTATCAATCACAAACTTAGAAAGAATATATAAGTGACCGACCATAAAGGATTATATAGTTTCTTACAAGGTTTTAAGAAGATATTCTTAACATCAACTGATTTTGACTATGCATGAGAATCCTCATAAACTCAAGGTTTATTAATGATAACATGAAACACAAACTGATGGTCAGTTTTACACCACTTAGCTTAGTTTATAGAGTTTAGTTGTCAATGCTATTTTAATTCTGAGTTAAGTTCGGTTTTGCTCTCTGAGGTTTGACAAAAATAACTATATTTCTCCAAAAGATTAGAAAATATCAATTAACATTTAAAAGTTTTATAAGTTGTTTCAATTTCAATCTAACAATTTCATCATTGTTTCAACTTACATCCAAAATAATAAAAATTGTGAATTGAAGTTGAAACATATAATTCATTCCGCACAAGCTATTACAATCCACTTTTACTTTTTAAAGAAAAACTTCTGATCAAGAATCACTCTCAACCAATTTTTGCTAAGCCTCAAACTGTTCTGTGTAAGCGATAAATGATTATTATGCAGGCGGTCATATAACATGTTATTCATAGAAAACTTCTCACATACCAAACAGTTAAGTCTCAAATATAGTCAAGGTGTCTCGTGAGACTAAATCTGATCAGAGAATAACATGCATCATGATACTAAAATTTCACTTTTAAGGTTATGTAATTATCTAATTATAATGCTTAGAAGATATCTGAAGATAAGCATACTTAAAACTTTTATTTAAGATTAAATGAAGTTTTTTAAGAAAAACAGTCCATTATTTAACCTTATTATCTTTTCAGATGAAATAAATATGCATGAAGATAAAACATAATGATTACTTACTTGATCTCAAAGAATGAGAGAGTGACTCATTTTGGTGGGATCTCTCCATTGATATAGGTATTATAGTTTTTGAAAGCTTGATAGATCGCACTTGCCTAAAAGAAGAAGCATACAAACATATCCACGTTAATAACTTTGATTGAATGCAAAGGATGTAAATGAGCCGAGTTGAGCTTAAGCTCGTTTAGGCTCGAGCACAACTCGTTTTGACTTTAGAAAGCTCGAGCTCAAGCTTGGCTCTTTGTAGTTTTATTTCTAAAGCTCGAGCTTGACTCGTTATAAAGTTTTCAAACTCAAGCTCGGCACGTTTATTTTTAGAATATTTAAATTGTATTTTTTTATTAGTACTCTTATATTTATTTGTAGTCATACATTTTATATTCACATATAATATATATTCTTTGATTATTATATCATAATTATATATATAATAATATTATATATATAAATATATTTAATATGTAAATGAAAAGGTATATAAACAAAAAAATTGTTTAGGCTCGCGAGCCGGCTCGAGCTGGATATCTGAAGCTCGAGCTCAAGCTCGTTTAATAAACGAGCCATAATAAGAGCTGGAGCTCAGACTCGAGCTCGTTTAAGCTCGGTTCGATTCGAGCTTTTTTTGACCCGATCCCGAGTAGTTTGCGAGCCGACTTGACTCGTTTACACCCCTAAACGAACGTTGTGCCTTCAGAACTAATGATATATGAAAAGCTATATATGGGGAACTACTCGTGTTGGAACTCTAACAGTGACATTAAATTTCGAGATACTAAGGTATTATGCATAGAGCATGATTTTCAACGTTTCAATGTCACATCCTATAGTAATTAATTACCTGATTCTTTTAATTCGTTTGTAAAATCACTGCAAATAGAGAAGGAAGCATGATGGTCAATTGGTCACATTATTGGATTATGTACGAGTTCGATTAATATTTCGTTGCCAACCGAGCTACGGCCTGTAAGAATTATACCTCGAGCAACGAATTCAAACTCACTTAATTAGATTAACAGTTAAATTTACCAACCCTGTATCACGTTTGAAAAGAATAATAAAAACGTTTAAGTGTTAAACACCATTAGTTCGGATTCCAGTTTAACACGTGGGGTAAAATACAACCGCGTCCCCGTGAGTAAGAATAATACTAATTGTTATTTAAAAATAATTAGGGATGAACCCTATTCACCATTTTTTGTCACCCCATCTATCTCACCAAATAAAGGAGAATTTATCTTCAAAATTTGACCACTCCAAAAATTCTATATTTTTGATCTACAGCCACAAGAAACCAAAGGAGGGCAACTTCTTTCTTGACCACCACCATTCCATTCGGCTGCATCATGAGCTGCCTAAGTGCTCATCTTCCGGCCACCCTGCAAACAACCGTGCGCACAAACAAGGACCCGACATCCGCGTTACCTAGCCGCGGCACTTGCTTCTCAACTTGTGTTCATTCATTTCTTTGCATTTAATTCGTTGAACCCTCGGCATCTCAACCGGTTAATTATTACCCGCTAAGGTATATTATCGTCCAATAGTATATTATCTATATTTTCATAATTTGTAACCCAGATTCTGTTAGGTTTACTTTTGGTATTTGTTTGTTAAATCTACCATGTTAACTATTATTAATCGGGCTATTAGATTTTAATAGTTCAAACTTTCATATATTGGTTGTGATTAATCCCAACTCAGTAAATGTTTATAGATATTCTTAACTTTGAACTTTTTTCTTTTAACGATCTCTTACTAAGGACAGTTAACCCTGTAGTTAAGACATTCTGAAGTACTTGAAAAAAACTAAAGGTATGTTTTCAATATTTGAAGAAGTTAAAAAACAGCTCATCATAGGGTGTTACATTAGTGCCAGTTTTCATGCTGATTGAGATGATTCTCGCTCATATTCTGGTTTTCTATTCACACTCAGTGGCGGAGCCATCTCTTGGACAAGTTCCAAATAGAATGTGATGGCAGATTTCACTACTGAATTTGAATACAATGCAACATTAGCCACCTCATTATGAATGATTCTTGGATGAAGAAGTTCATAGGTAATCTCAATGTGGCCTCAAGTATTCAACAACCAATTGAGATATTTTATGATAACATAGATGCTTTTGCTCAAGCTAAAAAGCCCAGATCTCATCACAGGGCCAAACACATCAGATGAAGTTTCATTACATACAAGACATAGTGAAACAATGAGACCTCGTGATAAGAAAAATAAACACAGATTAACACCTAATAGACTAGTTTACTAAGCCCATGAATCGGGACATGCATGATCAACATAAGGATGCGATCGGGCTTAGATTAGATAGTGATATGTTTTGATCAGTATTTGGATGTAAGGATGTTTAACAGTTTTACGTTTAATTTCATTATAATTTACCAGAATTAAATTCAGTTATGAATCTTATAACTGTGTTCGATTTTGATACGTTTAATCCATGAATTTTGTATTCTAAATTATCCATAGTCGATCAGACTCATTGGAATGATTTTGAAATAAGCATATTCTAAATTTATACTCAAGGAACACATACCTCATAATAAATGATCGTGGCACCTTTACTGATTCAAACTAGTACACCCAAACTGATTGTGTGTTTGATTGTACCACTTTAAATATGAATCAAAAACAATAATAATTAAGCTTCATATGAAAAATAATCTAAATGATAATTATGTTTTTTTACAGAAAGTATAAATGATTATGATTGTCATAGGTCTATTGTCTTGTTAAAGTAAAGTGTTACTAAAACAAGATGTTTTGATTAATAACTTTAAAGTGTCACACCTTGTTGCGATAGCCAAGTGCAGCTAGAGCGCCGCTGACGCTAAAATTTAAACGAATACCATCCAAGTGAGAGTTTGTTGGATTATGTCGATTAATATTACGTTGACAACCGAGCTATGGCCCGTAAGAATTACATCTTGGGCAACGAGTTCAGACTCACTTAATTAGATTAACTAGTAAATTTACGAACCTTGTGTCGGGTTTAAAAATTTATAAAAAGTTATAAATGATTTAATTAAAATGTTTAAGTGTTAAACGTCATAGGTTTGGGTTCCGGTTTAACAAATCGGCTATTATCAATATGTTGGGGCTCAGGGCTCGCGAGTAAGATTAACACTAAGGTGTTGTTTATTTTTTCTACAGCAAAATGTCTGCAGTCTGCGGATCACATCTGCAGACATCTGCAAGAGAAGAGGTGGACCAAACGTCTGTAGTCTGCAAGAAGAAGACTATTTGTTTTTTAACATCTGTAAAAATAGTTTGTAATTAAACCAAACCAAACCTTACCTTTAACCAAATTCTTTTAAACAATACAGATTCTTTTGTTTTTAATTCTCATTAATGCAATAACAAAAGCAAGCTTCTTTAAGTTTAGTTTATCATTTTTTTTTGCATTATGCAATAACAAAAGCAAACAACACAGAAACCCACTCTTGAAGACAAAAACAAAACCCACTTAACACGAGAACAAAACCCAAAAGAAAGAACCCACAAAGTTGATTATTATTTCAATATACAACCATCATATATTATTTCAATATACAGAAACCCACGTTCTTTCTTCTCTGCTTCCATAATAAATTTCATCACTTTAATCCAATTTCCCCCAAAAAGCACCTCAAATTCATACTTTTCAACCTGGGGTTTTCAAATTTCTTGAACTCATTGCTCAAAACCCTATCTAGAAAGTCCCAAATTCGATCCAAAAAGGGGTGTTTTGCATCATCAAAACAAGAGTTCTCAAGAACTGATGTGGGTGTTGCTTATTATCACAGATCCGATGAGTCCAACATTGTGTACACCAAATTCCCAACTCCGGCAGATCAAATTCCGGCCAAAAAGACCACCACCTCCGACGGGAGGGTTGCTAGGGTCGGGGGGGGGGGGGGGGGGGGGGGGCGGCGGTGGCTACAGTGGCCGGCGGTGGCTACGCAAAGGAGGGAGAAGGAGGAGGAATCCGGAAGGAGAGAAGGCGGCGGTGGCGGAGCAAGAGGCTGTGGCGACGGCGGCTTGGCGGTGGTGGGGGGAGGTGGGGCGGTGGTGAGAGAGAAGATGGGGAAGAGTTCAAGTGGAGAAGTGGAGAAGTGGAGAAATGGAGAAGTGGAGAAGTAGAGATAAGATAGTTTCAGGTAAATGGGAAAAAGAGAGGAGAAGTAAGAAGAGGTTGAAAAATGGTAAGTCCATATCTTTTCTACGCAGACGTCCGAAAGACATTTTTTACTGAAACGTCTTCCAAAAATCAAACAGTCTGCGCACTCAAAAGCTCTTCCCGCGTCTGCTTGCGCGCAGATGAAGAGATGGGGAAGAGCTTTTGAAGAAAAACAAACAACACCTAATTGTTATTCAAGGATGATTAGAGATAAACCCTAATCACTTTTTTTTGTCAACCCCACCTCTCAGCCGAACAAAGGAGAGATTTATCTCCAAACTTTAACCACTCCAGAACTCCAATATTTTTATATCTAAGTCCACAAGAAACCAAAGGAGGAAAGCCATTTTTTGCACAACAATCCCATTCTATTGCAGCAAGAGCAGCCTTGTGCTCATCTTTTGGCGACCCCGCAAACAACCGTGCACACACCTAAGATCCCGATCACGACTTGCCATCCGCGCCACCTAGCCACGACTCCTGCGTCTCAACTCGTGTTCGTTCGTTTCTAGCATTCAATTCGTTGAACCCTCGATGTCTCAAATAATTAATTATTAAATGTCAAGGTATATTATCATCTCATCAGTAGATTATAATTTATATGTATTTGCATGATTTTTAACCCAGATTCTATTGGGTTCACTTTGCTATTGGTTCATTAAATCCGTTGCATTAACTACTATTAATCTGATTAATAATTATAAAAAATGTTTTGATAGATAAACCTAATCAAGATATCATTAAACCCAACATCCATTACATATACTAAGGAGTTGTTTGGTAGCATATTAATAGTTTCATTAAGATGTTACCTCTAAATTAGTCAGTGGTAGAGCACATTTGGTTCATTTAAAAGTCATCTTTTAATAGTTCGTGAAGTCTCTTAATGGGTAAGTTTTAGAAACATGTTGAATGATTTAAAGGTTACCTTTTATTTAGTCAGACATTTTATTGACTCAACACAAAGTTACCAAACAACCTAATATGTCTTTATTTGTCTCTCGTCTAAGAAAAGAAACGTGAAAAGGGAGATAAGTGTTTAGTTATTTAAGGATATTAGGGTCTAAGACATTTAAAGATTTTGTTTCCAATTTTTTTAGCATTAACTAATATTGTAAACTCAACTAATGTTAACAAAAACTAGTGTTTCCTCTTAACGCGCGTTGTGCACAATACGAACAGGCTAAATCAAGGCTTAGATAAACGCATATTGTCTAGTTGTTTGTATCAACATAGACCGTAAATGGGAGGCCAACCGAGCCCCCACCACCATCTCTATCATTACAACTACATCGAGTGAAACATTAAATGGGTGTGCAGGCCGGCCACCGCTTCCATCGCACATGCGAATAGTGCTAAAAAAACCCATATAAAAGGGACATTGGAGACAAAAACGTGAATATACGGCCATATCTACGACAATCGTAGAAGGGTGACAAAACGACGGGTCTCGACGTCGCAGTCGGTACCATCACACATGTCAACACTACCTCAACTGTAAACGAGTGGTGGAGCTGGCATCGTCTCCACCGCCAGCGCAACCCAGGTCGAACTCAATTGTAGACGAGAAACAGAGCACCAGTCAACTACATTGTTGACGACGCCACCTCAACGAAGGAGAAAATGGAATCTGGTAACTTACTTAAAAGAGAAATCACACAAAAACATCGTTTAATGACGACATGAGGCAGAGCTGCCACCACCTTCATCGCAATCGCCACCATGATAGACCATACACCTGTGTGCAAATGAAAGGAGGAAGCTAGTAACTAACATGAAAGGGAAAGCGATTGACGCGTCATAGGGTTGTACAAAGAGCATCACAACTTGGTCAAACATCATAGGGTGGTACAATGAGCATCACATCTTGCAAACCACTATTCATTCGGCTATAAATTAATGGTATGTAATGTGATGAAGAAAATATGATTAAGTTTAGTTTAACATTTTATTTAGGTAAGATCAAAAATAAAAGTAAGCAATTAAAATAGATATACAAACAATATGTTGATATCAAGTGGTCCTGTTGAAGTTTCAATGTTGATATAATGGTGCGGATTTAAGAGTAAATATAGTTAGGGGCTGTTTGGCAGCCTCTTAATCAGCCTCTTAATGGTTCAGATGTCTGAATGGTTCAGCACTTAATGGTTCAGACTGTTTGTTTCGCAAGCACATGTCTGAATGGTTAAGAGATTTACCTCTGAATGGTTAAGCATTATATTGATGCTGAATGGTTAAGAGGTCTAATGCTGAATGGTTAAGACATATTATCTGAATTGGTCAGACATTTGTTTTTGAATAGTTAAATTATATACTAGCTCTTAATGGTTCAGACCTCTTAATGATTCAGCACTTAATGATTCGGACCTCTTATTGGTTCAGCACTTAATCATTCAGATGTTGCCAAACAGCCCCTTAGTGTGTGATTTTCTCGATAAAAAGACGAAAACGGAGAGGAAATTTGTGAATATTACTCGATGAAATGTGTAATTTTTACTTGATCAAAGTATGATTTAGGTAATTTACACTAACTTTGGTGATGGTCATCTATACTTAAAAGAGTTGCAAGTGGTCAATGTAAATTCTTTGGCTGGTTGCTTTAAATCGTTTTAAATATGTTTATGTTTTAATTTTAACTAGACTTTGGCGCGCGCGTTGCCGCGCGTATGCGAGTTTTAATGTAACCCTAAATCAAAATCAAAATGAAGGTTCAAAACTACAAAATCAGTAAAATATACAAAGTAAAACACACCAAAACCTCAAATCCATAACACACTAGAACATGCAGAACCCAAAAACTAAATCAAAACCCAACACCATACACAAAACAAACGAAAATTAAAGCCGCAAGAAAGCGACACAGTCCAAAATAAAAAACTGACGAAAATCAAAGCCCCAAAAAAAGCAAACAAAAGGAAATTCCAAACCTTAATAGCGAGAATCGTCAGGGTATCGATAACGAAAGAAAGAAAGCAGGAACCCGGAGAAAGACAACGTCAACGAACCCTACAAATCAAAGACATGTGTCCAGATATCAAAAACCCATAAAAAACCCCACCCCAAAATCTCGAACTCACACCCAAAACAAACCATATTAAAATACAAATAAACAAAAAAAGAAAAAAAAATTAAAACACAAACAAAAAACAAAAGAAAAATTAAAACACACAAAAAAAAAAAAAGAAAACTCCCCACCGACCAAGCCTTTTAATAAGAATAATAATACCTATACTTAAATTGAAGCTGGTTGGGTCACAAACTAACATTAATAATAAGCCCAAGTTGTGGGCTTTAGGTCCACACAAACTAATGAAAAAGAATGATGATTGAAGATCACACACAAACTTTGGTGATGGTCCTCTTATATTTCCATTTTTCCATATGTGAAAAACAATATATCCTTTGAACATTTCAAAATAGATATTTCCAATATATATTTTTCAAAATATAATGGAAATAATCAAAAACCACAAGCATTTCAGTATAACTTTATATAGGATTTCACAAACTAATGAAAAAGAACGATGACTGAATCATTTTGCCAATGAACTAGGAAAAATGGTATTTTTCTATCTATGATAATGTTTGTCCTTATGTACAAGAATACGTCTAGAAAAGCTAGCTTATCTTATGACTTATAGAAAGAATTTTTTTTCATTATAATCCCACTCGGGTCACTATTGACATTGGTATCACCAAGATTTCATCACGGAAGTGAAACTAGGCTCGAATATCCTTTGACCCGTGGCTAGTATATGACGAGGGTCAAACTCCATTTTCCTTTTGTAAATTTGTGGCCATTTTTCTCCATAGTGATCCATCCACTCTTGTTTTGTGGTGTAATGTGGCAAATATTGTTTGATATCGATCTTTTGTTCTTCACAAAATTTCAAAATCCGACGGTTTTCATCACTCAATCGCTCTAATGTCAATGCTTCTTCACCATTTTGCAATGCAGACCTCAGCAACGCTACTAAATAAAACACGTCCTCGTTTGGTGTCACCACTGACGTTTCTTCATCCCACCTAACGTACATAACAAATATTTAACACGTAACAACTGGACAAGTAATAATGCATAAAGCACAAGTCATCAAAGGGTCCCACATCTAGATCTCATCTAGCATGCATGGTCAAAGTACAAAGTCATGATTCCCATATGTCATGTAGATGTGGATGAAACACCATTATAATAGATAACATCATATGGATACATGGATGAATAATATATGCTTACTTGTTTTTGTTCATGGGATAGATGAGAATGGGCCCACTAGTCTTATTCCCCAAAATACCCTTGAAGACTCCTTGGTCAAAGTCAGCAATTCTTGATTTGGGTACAAACAAGTTAAGCCATGGGTGTGGTACATCCCATAACCCTTTGGACCGGAGTTTTAACTCGGCCTTGTGAACCCGGTCCAAGAAATCAACATATGGGAGGTCAGTGGTGAATACTGATGCTGGTATATAGTTTAGTTTCTTTAACAAAGCTTCCACTTCCTGAATAAAATAATCAAAACTTATTATAAAAAAATAATATTATAACACCAAAAGAACAAAAAAGTGAATAAATAAAGCCATAAAACACTTCTTTTTATAACTTGAGTAACCTGCTTTTAGCTACATCCTGCATTATTAGCTGCTAATTATTTGGTGAGTGGATGACATCGGTTTTGTACAAACTATTCGTTACTAAAATATTACTTATGTTTGTCGTCAATCATCGTATCGAATCACATAAGATCTCCTGTGTTTTCTTGCGCCAAGTTTCTTGTTTTTTATTTTCTTAAATACGTTATGCAATATAATATTGTCATCATGACACTCGTTTAACCATAAGATATATTATAAAATCATGTATCTAATTTTATTGTTATTCACGTATGTGTTAATTTTTATCATTTGTGTATAGATAGAAAATATTAAGGTTCTAGGCCAGCAAAAGTAAAATACAACAGCGATGAAATAAGAACGTCTCTATATGAGGGTCAAGATATATTTACGTGTAGTAAGAAAAAACCTGAATTGAATTTTTTTTAACATGTAATATAAAGTTCCATGTTTACATATAAATAAAATCATGATCACATCCATTAAAATCACATTTTTAAAAAATTCACACCTTTATAAGAAAATCATGTTTTTCCCTCGACACAAGACAAATAGACGGGTCCAGTGAATTTGATGGCCGGAGAGTCAGTGGGCCCTCTTGTTTCGCCATTGTGACTAAATACATAATTGTTTGACCATAGACGCATAACACAGTCTCCATATTACTATATGTAGCACGAGTTATTAACTAATGCCACACAATTAATACATAAGCATAGGCATTTTGAGATATTAGTTGCAGTACCTGATTGATGGTATTGGGGTCCGAATGATGGTAGTAGTTCTTGGTGATTTCTAGGCAGTACAAGACATTGCCACCGGACGAAATGGAGGAGATTTTTACAGGGTTGCTAGGGGAGAAGAAGGAGGATCTCCAGTTGTTGATTAAACCTCCATCAACGATAACAAAACCCTCGACGTAGTCAAACTTCTGCGAGTTTGGTTGATCATGGAGGGAGATGAGGTACTCTTGATCATGGGTAAAACTCGAGAAGTTTGAATATAGGACCCGGATCCATCTCACCTATTAACATATAACACACACAGTTAATCAAAAATTACAAACAACTAAAAGTGAAGTAAAAAAAGCGAAGTAAAAGTCTGGAAATTTAAAAGTTTTGTTTTTGAAGATTTGGGTAGTGTGCATGAGCTGAAAAGTTGAAACATGTATGAGAACAAGTATGAGATTAGTTACGTAAAATTACGAGAGAGTTTTATTAGGTGAATCTCGTCTGATTACAAAAGCATGCATATATGTCTACCCAAAATGTCTACCCAAAGATACTCTTAAATATTTTCTATTAATTTGGTTTGAATAGTTCATGAATCATAACACAAGCCTTAACTAGAAAGAAATTAAAGTAAATATGATTTTTCTTTTTAATATTTATGTAGATTTAAGTAGTCGGTATGAGCTGAAAAGCTTGAGAAAGTGATGTTATGTTTGTTATGATGAAATAAAAATAATAAGAGACACGTCAATAGCAGTGTCAACAGTTTTAATTGGCTGGAAAAACTCCAATGCTATGGACCACTAAATCACTGCTTGTTTTTCATGAAAATTATTGTCTTTGAAATCGACAAATTCACACAAGTTTTTGTTTTTGTTTATAAAATCCGACTTCAAATTATGACCAATTATATTATTTATCGTACAAATTAATTTCGGTGATCCTTAACCCTCACACCAATCAAATTTTCTATTAGTAGTTGTAAAAACAAAATAAAGAAACTTTATATTTGGCGTGAAAAAAAAATCTGATTCTACACCTGTAGTAATAATTCTCATAATATATTGGTTTTAAAAATAATATTTATAAAATCTTTTATATATTATTGCTAGAGAAAGACATATATACCCTTTGAGGAGAAGGTTCCAATGCAATTCTAGCTCTTGTAATGATCCCAAATTGTCCCAAACCTCCCATAACCGCATGAAATAACTCTGAGTTTTGATCCTCTGAGCAAGTCACCAACTCCCCTTTTCCTGCACTTGCACATATCACACACATTATGAAAAATCCTTACAAACTTAAATACCAAATATCCAAATTTACATACTTTCATCAATATTTTCATATCTTTACTAATAAATCCAAAATACCCCTCATACCAATAATCCTTAACAAATTCGGTTAAGATGAGACACCCAATAAAAATAAAAAAAATAAGAAAATTTTGGATTCAAGTCTTACTTTAAACAAAAATACTCAGAGTTAAAAAGAAAGTTTTCCAGTTGTGAGTTTTACCCTAAGAGGGTTGGGGGCGGTCCAGAAACAGATAGTTCAACCAGATTGAGATAACATTTATTTTTCAAAACAAACAGAGTGTAACAAATTAATCGTTTAAAAAAGAAATAGAAAATATGTGGTATCAAATGGTATATTCTATTATCATTAAATCCTGCATTGTGCAGCTTTTATTGATGTAGGGGTGATTAACAATAGTAGTTTAGGTGACCGTCAAAAACAATAAATCCAAAAATATTATAAAAAAATAACAAAAACAAACAACGCAAATTAATGATTTTGAAAATCATGCATGTAATATTGTAATGTAACGTAATATAATGTAATATAAGGTAATAAATGTACCGGTGACGACATCTACTTCATGAACATTGCTAATCTGAGGGCCATGGTTAAACGCTTGGCCACTAATCCCCGCATTAGAGATTGTACCTCCAACTGAAAGGTACAAGTAATCAGTCCACGACTTTGGCGCCAGTCCATACCTTAACGTACACCTGAGCACATCCACCCAAAGCTCTCCGCCCCACACGTCAGCATACATCATCTCCTCCGACACCACCACCGTCGCCGTCGCCGGAGCTCCTCCGCTCATCTGAACCACCACGCCTCCGGTGACCTCCGACTGACCGTTGATCGAATGCCCGTGGCCTCGCGCCGATACCGCGAATCCGTGAGGCGATTCGTAGGCGAGTTTCACGAGGTTTACGACGTCCGCGGCGGAGGACGGGCGGAGAACGGCGGCCGGAGAGTTGACGATCATGTTTCCGAAGTCCGACGAGGCTGATCGGAGGTCCGTACGGTTGAAACTGATCGGAATTTCGGTTCCGATGAAGAGGAGGTCGTTAGGGTTTAGTGTTAGTCCGACGATCACGATTAAGCGGCAGATTGCGGTGAGCATTAGGAGTTTAGGTGCCATGGTGTTACGGTGGCGTTGCGGTGGTGTTACGATGGCGTTGCGGTGGCGTTGTGGTGGTGAATAATAATATTGTTTTTATATAAAAGTTACAGTGTGTGTGTGTGTGTGTGTGATTAGCGGTGTTTGCGGGGATGAAGATGTGTCGAAGAAATATGATGCAGGTTGGGTATTTATAGGACACTGGAAAAGGAAGTGAGTGTTTGGTGCAAACTGGAGATACAAGTCACGTGGGAATATTTGGGTAGCACGTGACACTTTCTCACTTGTTTTTTTAATAACTTATATTATTATTTGTGTATAGATAGTGATGTTACTCGTTATGTTATGATGGCTTACTTTAGCCACCAAAAGGGAGAAGAAGAAAACCGTGCTTTGACTCCTTCGGTTGTATGTAGTAGACTAATAAAATGTGTGATAATTTTATTTAATAATCATTGATAGTTAGCATATGATATGAGAGAAGATGAGTAATGAAGTGGTCGTTTTAAGAAGGAATAAGTTAGGGAAAATTAAGATTTCTAAACAAAAAATAAGCATCAAAATCCTAATAAAAAATCCATAGATGTGTATGGTAAAGTATTGAAGGTGTAATGTCTTACTTAGAAAGTGCATAGTTATTCGGTAGTTTAATAAAATTTACTTTCATCCTCCCCCCCTTCTCATCCACTCGATATGAATATTCAAACTCTGTAACTGGTGATTTCTTGAACACACTAAATTAAAAATTAAGAAGAGAAAACAAAGGAAATAAGGGAAAGAATTTTTACATATTTTCTTTTCCTAAGAACATTAATTGCATATTTTACCAAACCAAAACTAATTACATATTTTCTATCTAAAACATATATATTTATTTATTTCATAAAATTAAATTATTAAATAACTATCCTACTCTTATTTTTACTAATGGTTTTTTAAATATTGATTGATTTGTAACTGCTTAAATATTTAGCTTCTTTTTATTTTTTTATTTGAAGATGTAACTTTAATTATTCATGATTTTTATTTTTCAAAATAAAGTTTTAAACTTTTGTATTTAGAGATGTACTTTTGTTATTTTTCTTTATATAGAAGGCTTAGATTTAAAAAAGTATGTAACTGATGGGTCATATATAAGGAAATATATAAAATTTTTTAGTAAAAAATAAGAGTAAAATAGTAATTCAAATGTTAATTTTAATCAAAATGATAAATATGTAATATATTTGTTCCAGAAAGAAAAATAATGTTATTAATTTTTTGATTTGAATACATATGCAATTAATAAACTTAGAATAGGAAAATATGTAAATGCCTTGGTAAGAGAAATATATGCTGCAATTTTGTGTTTTCAACTTTGAAGGAAAGAAAAATTAAATAATATTTTTGCCTATTTAATTACTTTCTCTTAAAATTTGTATATTTTAAGAGTTAAGTTAGGAGTAAGACAATCAAATATCTTCATTTATTTTCAACTTCTTCTATTAAAAAACTCTAGAAAACAAATCTTTTTCTGTTTTTTTCACTTCTTTTTACTTTTCTCTTAAAAAATAACCAGAAACACAATGTCGAACTCTTTCCTCAACAAACTTAATCGTCGGGAAGCAGATAAATCTAACTATTCAACATTGGTGAGCAGCATGAAATCTTCAATTTACCCTACACAAGATTTAGGTTACGTACATAAGACATCAATCATGCTAATAAAATAATAACTAACAAATACTTTTCGCCTATATTTATTATGTTTCCAAACGAAACTGAAATAATATAATGTGTTCTCTCAAGTCTCGTCACATTAGAGTATCTTTAAAGATTATTGATTTGACTTAAATAAATCTTTGTATAGATAAGTAGTATCTTACCAAATATTAAACAAATAACTAAAGTCCTGAAAGTCTGAAACCAACACCTAGTCAAGATACTGCAGTTATAAAAATAAAGTTGCTATGATTAAATTCAACTTATTATTATTTTTTTAACCGTAACGGAAATATATAACAGCAATATAAAGTTTACGTATACGTATGTTTATATGACTAAAACCAAACGACTTATATGTTCATACCTTTGCTTGAAAAGGTTTAAAATTATTGATTGCACGCAATATATATGTTTATGTTTATATAAATGTGAACTTATCCTTAAGAGATATATGCTTTCTAAGAGTAAATTAAGAAATGAGGACCACGATTATACATGGATGAATATATTCTCTTATTTGATTGTTGCTTTTTATAGTTCAACTAGCAAATTTACCCACGAGATGTTGTAGGTTACATAATTCCATTTTTTTTAGTTTTTAGGTTTTAGTTTTTACATACACATGCAAGAAAAAAAATAAATAAAAGGCGTTCAGATTATTATTTTAAATGTTGCCTTTTTTTTTTAACTATAATAGGAACACCCATGATTCTTTTGATTCGGACGGACGGGCTTATTTGAATAGTAGATAAAATACATTTGAAAAAATTACTAAAATTTAAATGATAACTTAAGGAAAAATAAAATTTTCCTAATAATTAATTAAATATTATACTTCTTCCAAATTTGTAAAAGTTATGTGTTACTAATCACTTTAAAGTTGATAAATTTTTATTAAAGTTATATAAATCTCTAGAATTTGTATTAAAAAGATGTATTAAAAAAGACTATGTAATACTAGGTTATAGTCCCGTGTATTACACGAGGCTTTACAATAGAAATTATATAATTTTATAATGTGCAAGAGATAAAAATATTTGAACTACAGACAAACAAAGAAAAAAAGAATTGTAAACTCTTAATTAATTTGAATCAATGTCTAATAAACTCATGTTTTAAGTAGAAAACACAAATAGGTAAAAGTTTTGTCTAACACTATATAGTATAAATACAACTATACAATACCATAACATATGGTACATAGATTAAAAAACCACCACTATTTTTTGCTCTAACAAACCATCTGAATTCAGTATTTTAACAACTACAACCTGACCGTTAAATCAATATATCAAATGTTTAAAACTCACTTTGTTTTAAAAAAACAGCTCCGTTATAAATAAAATTTACATCATATCATTTAGATAAGAGTTATAAAGAAAAACTATGTTTTATATTTTTTGTTTAAGTGAACGAATTAATGTTATTTACGAAAATTTTAATGAAAAAGTTAAATGCAATATTATAATAAAAAATAAAAATGTAAAACGTTTGTTGTCATATTTTGGTTGATTGAATCATTTGAATATGAACCTTGAGTTTTTTTAAATTGAGATTTTGATTCCATTGAGATATTTTTGCAACAACTTGTGAGATTTATTTGAAAGGTGTTTAAAAGATATTTTATAAATTTTAAAGTCAAAGGTCATTTTAGTAGTCTTAAGTGGTCAAATGGTTAATTGATAATTACCATTTAGTTTAATAGATCATAGAAGATTTGGGCGGGAAAATATTTTTATGGTTAAATATGGTGTTGAAACGTGACACAAATTGTAATAATTTATTAGTATATATATCATAGATACGCAATATATAAATCATCATTGTTATTAAATTTATAGGGACAATTACATATTTCCCCCTATAAAATTCATTAATTACATATATCCCTCTATAAACTTCATCAATTATATATATCCCCAACTTAAAATTTTAATTACACGTACATATCCCCTTATAAAACTTAGTTAATTACATATATACCCAAATTAAAAGTTTAATTACATATATCCCCTTCTAAAACATAGCTAACTACACATATACTCAAACTAAAAGTTTAATTATATAATCCGCTTTATTAAACATTAATATTACATATATACTCATTTTTTACTTTTATTAAAAATAACTTATGTAATTAGTATTTTACTTTTATTTTTATTAAACTATAAAATTATGTATTTTCTTTTTACTAGCTTTTCGACTTTGACTATTTACTAATAAAACTATACTAACGTTTTTAATATTCTTTTTGTTTTTACCTTTTGATGCTAATTTTTTTCTCGTTCCTGTACGAGACACTTCAAGTCTTGTTATACAACATGATCCGAACACATATTTTTATGTTGTATAATGAGACTGGAAGTGTCTCGTACACGTGCCCGAAAAAATAGCATAAAAAGGTAAAAAACAAAAAGAACATAAAAAACGTTAGTATAAAAATATTAATAAATAATTAAAACTCTAAAAGCAAGTAAAAAAAGGAAAAACAAAATTTTATAGTTTAATAAAAAAATAGTAAAATACTAATTATATATGATATTTTTAATAAAAGTAATAAAATGGGTAAATATGTAATATTTATGTTTAATAAAGCGGATATATGTAATTAAATTTTTAGTTTGAGTATATATGTAATTAGCTATGTTTTAGAAGGGGATATATGTAATTAAACTTTTAATTTAGATAGATATGTAATTAACTAAGTTTTACAAGTGGATATATGTAATTAAAATTTAAGTTAGGTATATATGTAATTAATATAGTTTATAGGGAGATATTTGTAATTCTCCCAAATTTATAACCTTACGTTTATATAACCTACGTATACACAGTTCTCTAACCTAGTAAGTTGTATTTAAAAAATTAAGGAACGTGATAAATTATACATGAATTAAAAGGTTTTATAAATGTATTAATTTTTAAACCTTTTTATAAATAATGAAAACTAAATAAATGAACAAAGCTAAAGTAAATAAAAAAAGAAGAAGGTAAAGGTAAGAAATAAATTTTTTTTTCCTTATGGGGTACTTATAAAGAAAACTGAAAAACGCCTTTTGAAATAAAGTAAAAACTGAGAAAAAGGGTTTAAAATGAAAATGTTATTTGTGATATTAGAAAAGTAGATAGATTGAGTATATATGGTTGATTTAGAAATCGAAAAACCTATATATAGAACTTTTTCATTTATTGATATAAAAATGAAAAAATATATTGAGATTTTAGGTGAATAAATATTAACCCGTGTGTTACAAAGATTTGATGATAAAAAATAAATATATAAATCTGTATAATATTCTAATTATTAAAAAAATCATTATATATAAATCAGTTTTAAAAGATATTTTTCAATTTTAATAAAAAGTATATTGAGATGACACGTGTCAACACCACAATCATCCTTACTAAAATTTTTCCGTCTCTCTCTTCTATTAAAGTATTACCTTAATTACTAATAATATTATTTAATACTTTTTTAGACTTAATAAATTAAGAAAGATATCTATTTATTAATGTTATTTCTAAATTAATAATTTGTTTATAAAATAAAAATTTTGATAAAGTACAAAACTTTTTAAAAAATTCGAGAATTTTAAAATTGGTATCTTTAAAAAGTTAAAATTTTAAAACCAAAAATGATTATATTTGGGAGTTATAATAAGGAAATTTTTAAAAATGATATTTTTATTCGGTTTTTTTAAAATAAAATATTTATTTTTGAAAAAAAATTAAAAACAAAATTTAAAAAAGTTTATATCATTATTTTATTACTTATTATAGTCATTTTTCATACGTAATTTCAGTAATATCATATCTTAGAATACCATTTTATAATTAATAAATTTTATTATATTAATATTTTATTTATTCAACCCGTGTAACAGACAGATTTACTAAAACTTGTGATATATATAATATCTTTTCATTTGAATGAGAAATGAATAAGGAATCATTGAATTATTTGTTTGAATAAACAAAAATGACACTTTTATCGTAAACGTATAAATAAATTACTATATTAATTACTAATTGTCATAATAAAGTTAAATTAGTTTGGGCGGGAAAACGAAATTTTGATAATCTATAATTGTGCTAAGTGTCATGTCGAATTACATTTTTATTAGAGTAGTATGATATGATATGATATAATATGATTTAGATATCGGAAGACTTATATATAAAACTTTTCATTTTACGATTATTAGATTTTGGGTGAATAAAATATTATGGAGTGGAAATGAAAAGGAAAGAAAATATTAAATTTTGAACATACGAATTCGTGGAAGAAATCGTCACAACCAGTGGCATGTCCAGATTTATTTTTTTATTTTATTATTATTATTATTTTTGTGAATGGTGGAACTGTTAAGAGTCTTATGACTTATAGTGTAATAATACTTTTTGAAAGAGTTCAGATTGGATCCGGTTTATTGTTAAAAAACATCGTTAAAACGATTCTCAGACTCTTGTATTTGCATATATTTTAAAGCTGTATTGAAGCCTTTATATTCATAAAAGTGGTGATACGTGATGTTTGAACCGATCATACTCATAAAAATGACAATGTGCAGTGGAAGAACGTCAATTAGTCTTTAATACCAATGATGTTCAACAAATAAGAATAATGTCGGTTAGTAAGTTATATAACATTTGATCCCTCATATCTTGACACTAATATATATTTCGTTTATTTTATTATCAAAAATATCTGTAAGAGTTCCTATAAGTCTGATGCAGCCAAAACATCCAAAGTCTCTATTCATGCATGCACTGAAGTACACAAGTAGAAATGCTTTGAAGTTTTATACCATGCATTAAAAAATACTCTAAGTGTAAAATCTTCTGAAGCCAATACCAACATCTTCCGAAACCAAAAGTGAAGTCTTCCGAAGTTTCAAAGACAAAGTCTTCCTGTGACATCATGTAATTTTCCGTTACCAAACTCCGTTAGTTCTGTTAGGTTTTGCATACACGTGTCGTGGGCACACACTAGTTGTCGTTGAACGTTGGTGACTTAATAATACTAATCTATGATAAATAATAACAATCTAATTAATAATGTTGATTATTAGTTGTGATTATGTGATTCATGAATTTATAGGATTTTAAATGTTTATTTTATAAATTCTACGGGATAACAAGACAACGTGTTATATATATTTCATGTGTTGTGTGACTTATTGTAAATGTTGATGAATATTATTATGGGCTAATAATATGTAAGGCCCCGTTCCCGGGACGCCTACAGTTGTTCATTCATCGCACATAAAACATACATTACATTTTTCCTTTCATAAATCGTTGCAGCGGAAACATTAAAAACATAATTTCATTCCATCAAAAGTACTTTTGCACATTAGTATAGTCGTTCCTGTAACAATAACAGGTTACATTTATTACAAAAGCATTAAACATAAAGATGCCATCCAAAATACGCCGAGTAGCCGCCCCGTGCCATCCTCAGCAACATACCTACCAACTGGAAACACATCAAAGTCAGCGTTGCTGAGTGAGTTCTAGTTTATAATAAAACTTACTTTTCTTTCGTAAAACCGTCCTTTACTTTCTTTATAAAAACATTCGTTACATATATGCGTTCACACAACATACGTACATACAGATAATATCATTATTATCTTCGTCATTACGTTCGTTACGTTCATCACTCATCATACATCATTATCTTTCACTTCTTTCTAGGTCCTGTCAGACTTTACCTTCTTCATGGCACACAACCACGATTACTGAGGTCGAATGATAAGGACCCCATTTCATTCATCATTAGGATCATTTGTTAACGTTCATTACATACATTCATTCTTTCCTTCATTACTTTGCTCATTACCCTTCATTACTCGAATCTTGTCCCATGCAATATCCCCGACTCATGTCTGAAGACTGATACTGTGCCGGGGCCTGATACACAAACCCCCGACTCATGTCCGAAGACTGACACAGTACCGGGATACACGACAAAGATCCCATATGAGTCAATCACAGGGATTGAACTCCATCCGAGTCTGTTGCAACACAAAGTCGCTCAACTCATCATCTCGTCTCATGCAATATCCCCGACTCATGCTCAAAAGCTGATGTTGTGCCGGGACCTGCTCATAAGCCCCCGACTCATGTCCGAAGACTGACACAACACCGGGATACGCGACACGGATCTCATCATCCGTCACTTTCGTCATATGCAATACTCCCGACTCATGTCCGAAGACTGATACTGTACCGGGGCCTGCTCACAAACCTCCAACTCATGTCCGAAGACTGGCACAGTACCGGAGTACGCAACAAGAACCTCCTTCGAGTCTTTTGCAACACAGAGTCACTCACCTCATACATATGCTTGCAAGCCTTTCATTCGTTCATTCATTTATTCATTCATTCCTTAATGCATGCATTCATTCATTACGTTCCTCTTTTCCTTATCTTTCACTTTACGTTACATAATACTTTCATTTCATTCATTAACGCTCAACGCAAAGCCATAAAAAGACAAACATACATAATAAGGAACATAAACATAAACATAATCATGCAGCATCATCATACATACACATCAATCATACATCACATCACACACATCATACAAACGATGCAACAAATGCACCACCATGCCTAACATAATACATAACATCATACATATCATTATCATCTCCATCAACATCATCATCATAATCTCATCATCCTGCGTCACCTTATACCGTCCATGCCCTTCACATCGTCGAGGAGTTTCATCTCGGCTATCATTTCTGAACACTTAGGCGAATGGGCATCTATGCGAATGGACCCTATGCGAATGGACTATGGGCGAATGGACATCTATGCGAATGGACTCTCAGTCGCATAACTTTCATGCGTATGGCCTTCAGTCGCATGACTTCAGGCGTATGGGCTTCAGTCGCATACTCTTCATGCGAATGAACCAGTCGCATGGCCTCCAGGCGCATGGACTTCAGTCGCATAACCTCCGTGCGAATGAACCTCAGTCGCACCATCTCTCAATCGCATGACTCCCAAGCACATGAACTTCAATCGCATGACTATCATGCGTATGGACCTCATTCGCATAGCAAACGTGCGTATGGACCTCAGTCGCACTTCAATCGGCCGAATGGCCTCCAGTCGCCCTCCAATCGGTCGCCTAGCCCTAACTGGTGCAGAGTGTAGTTAGCTCGACTGCAGCCGCGGGTTTTCGACTTCCAACCCCCTCCAAACCTATTTTAAGCTCAAATCGACCCTTCTAAAGGTTAGGGAAACATACCATGACCACATACAAGCATAACCAAGCAAGAAATCAAGCCTCAAATGCATCATACACATACATACATGCATCAAAACGGGTCTTCACCCATAAACTCGAAAATAGGTTTTTGGACGTGTTCCAGCCCCAAAATCAGTTGAAAACGTGTAAAATAGGGGTCCTAGAACTCACCTTAACGATTCCGTCGAGTAGAGCTTCGATTTGACTCGCTCCACGTCGAATTCTACGCTCGAATCCACCCGAACCAACTTTTCTCCTCTTTTTCTCCTTCTCCTCTCCTCTCCTCTCTTGGCTGAAAAATGGGAAGAATGGGGGTGTTTTCCCCCTTTTATACTCCCGTGCATCAAAGTTTCTCTTGTTGGCGGGTTTGGTCCCTCGACTTTGGACTTTATATCTTTTTCTTCTTTCGTCGGCTACAAAGGAAATTTCCGGGTGTTACAAGTCCACCCCCTTAAATGGGTTTCGTCCCCGAAACCTGTTGTTCCTTGAACCATTGCTGACAATTCTGTCTCATCTCGTTTCCAGTCTCTCACCTGGAGTTCAATCGCTCTACGTCGTTTATCAACATACGACTTCTGGTCTATCTTTGGCTACTTCCCTCAGGGCTTTGATCCATGTCGAGCTTCTCAGTCGTAGCCTCAGTCATCTCAATATTTTCCCAAACGTCGTTTGGTGTTCGGCCTTCACTTGTAGACAAGTAAGGCATCTACTCACTTACTCCATCATGTCACGCTTTGTTCCTGGCCACCAATAATCCTTACTCGCGATTCGATATATCTGTTGGCTGAGATATTGGTATATCCACGCACCTTACATCGGCCAAATAGACGATACGTCTACGCCTCATGGATTGCTAACTCCTTCATCTTATGATGTACGCCTAACCACCCAAATCTGTCCTGAGCGGTCTAGCAAGAACCAACGCTTCCTCAATTCTATCCCGCAATCCTGTAGGGCATCTAGGTAACCTAGCGGATTCATTAACAGCAATCTCTACATTGAAGGACTCATCGATGTTCCTTCTCCTAACATGCCACATTCTACATTAAGCAGTAGGAACGAAACTACTACTAGCATCACATTCAAATCATAGATGCACAATTTTAAATTACCAGAAACGTACCTGACGTCGAGTCGAAGTCCGCTCTAGCCTCTTCCCGGTCATGGCAAAAGCTCTAACCTTCACCCTCTGTTTCCTTTTCTCGTACCGGAGCCTCCTGCCTTTTGCTTCTTACAATCCCTGCTCAGGTGTCCAGTCTCGCCACAGTCGTAGCATTTAGCCGTGCGGCAATCCCTCGCCCTGTGGCCTTCCTTCCCACACTGGAAACAGACGTTCAGTCCCCACTTGCATTCTCCCTCATGGTCTCTACCACACTTTCTACATGCTTCTCCTTTCCTTTCTATTCTTTTCCGATTATCGTCCCTCAACGTCGTACCTTCATACACAAACCCATCATCATTGTCTCGCCTTCCTTTCCCCTTCTTAACATAGGCTCGCTCCTCCCCTTCGTCTGTCATCGCCATCACCTGCTCGTCGTACAACCTTCCCGCCAGGTCAACTGCTGACCTAAACGTGCTTGGTCGGGCAGCGATCATGTGCCTGCGGATGTCCGCCGGCAAGCCCTGAATATACCTCTTGATCTTTCGCGAAAGAGGTGTCACCTGATCCGGCACCAGACGTGCCATCTTGTTGAACTTCGTGGTGTATTGTTGATGTGTCATTGTTCCCGCTTCCAGCATCAGGAACTCTCTTTCAACTTTATCCATCTCACGGTGAGGACAGAATTCCTCAATCACCAGCCTTTTCAACTCTGACCATCTCATCCTTCCGATAGCCCTGCTTCCCTCAACTTGGACTATGTTGTCCCACCAGCACAAAGCTGAGTCAATGAAAGAGTGGGTAGCAAATTTTACTTTCTGATCCTCCCGGCACTCGCTGATATTTAAAACAGCTTCCATCTCCCTCACCCACCGGTGAGCAGCAGCAGCAGCAGTGCCATTACCATCAAAAGTAGGGGGCTTGCATCGCTAAAACTCCCCATAGTTACAGCCTCGTGCCAAATCCGGCGCAGGTTCTTCCTCTTCTTCTTCCTCTTCGTCATCGGAGAGAACCGTTCAGTCTCAGGTCATCTCCTTTCGCCCGAAGGTCTACCCCTTTCCTTTCTCTCCTCATCTCTAACAGTCTTTATCACTTCGGTCACCACAGACGGTAGGATCGTCTGCAAGACCTGATGCACTTCTTCCACGACCGCCTCTCTCATCAAAACCCTCTGATTAGCATTCTCATCACCGCCCTCAGGATGAGGGGTCTCAGGTTCTTCATGAACTACCCTTTCGGCCCTTGCCCTTCCTCTCGTGACCCGTGGTTCAGCACCACGTCCACCGTCACCTGCACCACGAGAAGCTTTCGAAGATCTTCCATTGGCCATTCTCTAAACACAATGAAAGATTCAAACACTAACACGGTCATTCAAGTAAACAACTCAGTTTATGTCAAGTATAGTAAGTCCCTAATTACAGTAGCCAGTTGCGATTAGCCACTTACTTTACTCTTCATACCCCAAGCATTACCTGTCTTGACTACATCAGTATCTAAATCTACCAGCAACACATAAACCATATAACATGCGCACGTAATACCGGTTAACTTTACAAAATACCTGATGGCACACAGCTACTCAGATTGGCATCCCATTTCCCTTTCCGTCCAATTTTCAGTTTAAGATTAGGTTTTTGAAAATATTTACCCAATTCACTTAAACTTTGGCTCTGATACCAACTTGTAAGGCCCCGTTCCCGGGACGCCTACAATTGGTCATTTATCGCACATAAAACATACATTACATCTTTCCTTTCATAAATCGTTGCAGCGGAAACATTAAAAACATAATTTCATTCCATCAAAAGTACTTTTGCACATTAGTATAATCGTTCCTTTAACAATAACAGGTTACATTTATTACAAAAGCATTAAACATAAAGATGCCATCCAAAATACGCTGAGTAGCCGCCCCGTGCCATCCTTAGCAACATACATGCCAAGTGGAAACACATCAAAGTCAGCGTTGCTGAGTGAGTTCTAGTTTATAATAAAACTTACTTTTCTTTTGTAAAACCATCCTTTACTTTCATTATAAAAACATTCGTTACATACATGCGTTCACACAACATACGTACATACAGATAATATCATTATTATCTTCGTCATTACGTTCGTTACGTTCATCATTTATCATACATCATTATCTTTCACTTCTTTCTAGGTCCTGTCAGACTTTACCCTCTTCATGGCACACAACCACGATTACTGAGGTCGAATGACAAGGACCCCATTTCATTCATCATTAGGATCATTCGTTAACGTTCATTACATACATTCATTCTTTCCTTCATTACTTTGCTCATTACCCTTCATTACTCGAATCTTGTCCCATGCAATATCCCCGACTCATGTCCGAAGACTGATACTGTGCCGGGGCCTGATACACAAACCCCCGACTCATGTCCGAAGACTGACACAGTACCGGGATACGCGAAAAAGATCCCATATGAGTCAATCGCAGGGATTGAACTCCATCCGAGTCTGTTGCAACACAAAGTCGCTCACCTCATCATCTCGTCTCATGCAATATCCCCGACTCATGCTCAAAAGCTGATGTTGTGCCGGGACCTGCTCACAAGCCCCCGACTCATGTCCGAAGACTGACACAACATCGGGATACGGGACACGGATCTCATCATCCGTCACTTTCGTCATATGCAATACTCCCGACTCATGTCCGAAGACTGATACTGTACCGGGGCCTGCTCACAAACCCCCGACTCATGTCCGAAGACTGGCACAGTACCGGAGTACGCAACAAGAACCTCCTTCGAGTCTTTTGCAACACAGAGTCGCTCACCTCATACATATACTTGCAAGCCTTTCATTCGTTCATTCATTTATTCATTCATTCATTAATGCATGCATTCATTCATTACGTTCCTCTTTTCATTATCTTTCACTTTACGTTACATAATACTTTCATTTCATTCATTAACGCTCAACGCAAAGCCATAGAAAGACAAACATACATAATAAGGAACATAAACATAAACATAATCATGCAGCATCATCATACATACGCATCAATCATACATCACATCACACACATCATACAAACGATGCAACAAATGCACCACCATGCCTAACATAACACATAACATCATACATATCATTATCATCTCCATCAACATCATCATCATAATCTCATCATCCTGCGTCACCTTATACCGTCCATGCCCTTCACATCGTCGAGGAGTTTCATCTCGGCTATCATTTCTGAACACTTAGGCGAATGGGCATCTATGCGAATGGACCCTATGCGAATGGACTATGGGCGAATGGACATCTATGCGAATGGACTCTCAGTCGCATAACTTTCATGCGTATGGCCTTCAGTCGCATGACTTCAGGCGTATGGGCTTCAGTCGCATACTCTTCATGCGAATGAACCTCAGTCGCATGGCCTCCAGGCGCATGGACTTCAGTCGCATAACCTCCGTGCGAATGAACCTCAGTCGCACCATCTCTCAATCGCATGACTCCCAAGCACATGAACTTCAATCGCATGACTATCAAGCGCATGGACCTCAGTCGCATAGCAAACGTGCGTATGGACCTCAGTCGCACTTCAATCGGCCGAATGGCCTCCAGTCGCCCTCCAGTCGGTCGCCTAGCCCTAACTGGTGCAGAGTGCAGTTAGCTCGACTGCAGCCGCGGGTTTTCGACTTCCAACCCCTCCAAACCTCTTTTAAGCTCAAATCGACCCTTCTAAAGGTTAGGGAAACATACCATGAACACATACAAGCATAACCAAGCAAGAAAGCAAGCCTCAAATGCATCATACACATACATACATGCATCAAAACGGGTCTTCACCCATAAACTCGAAAATAGGTTTTTGGACGTGTTCCAGCCCCAAAATCAGTTGAAAACGTGTAAAAGAGGGGTCCTAGAACTCACCTTAACGATCCCGTCGAGTAGAGCTTCGATTTGACTCGCTCCACGTCGAATTCTACGCTCGAATCCACCTGAACCAACTTTTCTCCTCTTTTTCTCCTTCTCCTCTCCTCTCCTCTCTTGGCTGAAAAATGGGAAGAATGGGGGTGTTTTCCCCCTTTTATACTCCCATGCATCAAAGTTTCTCTCGTTGGCGGGTTTGGTCCCTCGACTTTGGACTTTATTTCTTTTTCTTTTTTCGTCGGCTACAAAGGAAATTTCTGGGTGTTACATAATACTTATGATTTGTTGTTAAAATTATTTAAAAAAGTCTTAAAAAGATTAGTTTTTATAAAGTTTAAACAAGAGGGGTTATTTTGTAATTGTCTTTAAAGTAAAAGTTACCATAATTAACAAAAAAATAAACCCTAACCCTCCGAAAACCCCCATTTGCGGCCGAAACCCAACCCACACACCTTCACCATTCGATTTTGATCAAGAAACAACAAGAACAATTCAGTTTTGATAGATTTCAAGTATTACAAGTAGATTGCAAGTGATAATCATCATCTAAGCACATCTAAAGGTTAGTTTTAATTGGTTGTTCATAGTTTTTGATGTAGATGAACGCTAATTCGAAATTGGTGATGAAAACATGAAATTGATGATTGTTAGATGATTATATGATGTTAGTTAGGTTGTATGAATGCTAGATTATGTTGATTGTGCAAGAAATCTATGGTTTGATCATCTAGTTCATACATTGCCAAAAGAGGAAACTTTTTGTTCTTGGAATTCATGATTTGATGATTTTAAGATGTTAGATGCAATGCTTAGATGTTAGTTTGATTGAATTGTGCAAGAAAATCCATGAATTTGAGGTGTTGATCATGACTTACTAAAAGTAGAAACTTTTGTGAATGGTGTTTGGAAATTTGGGTGTTTTGGTGGTGATTAACGTGTTAGAATGAATGCTATGAACTTGATTAGGTATAAAATTGTTGAAATTATGATTGAATTGGATGCTAGATCACTTTTGGGTGTTACTTTCCCAAAAGGGAAACTTTATTCTTGTAGAACTTTGGATGTGATGAATTGGGCATGCTTGTGATGTTAAGATCATGTTAGAATGATTGTTGATGATGTTTGTTGTGATGGAATGTGTAGTTGAGTTGTATGGATGCTTGGTTGATCATGTAAGGAGCTTAGGTTTTGGTGACATACATGATGATGAATTATGGTTAGTGATTAGGAGATCATGTTTGGGATTTGATTGATTGTCACTATGAATGTTGGTTTGAATGAATTAAGTGAATGAATGTAAGTATGATTGTCATACACACATGCAAATCTGAGGCCCCTACTTAGTAGGATTGACAGAGTTTAGGTTGTGAAGTCGTGGGTGGCTTCACATGGCATGTGGTGCATGAATAGTCTTCGCGTATGTATTGTTTGTTGTGATGTATTTATATATATGTTAAGCATGTTGATTGTTTGAGATTTTCATAAGTGTATGATGATCTAATGTGGCATGATGACTTAGGTAGAACCTAGGTGGACAATGTGATACACATGGATAACTTGCATGATACTCTTGTATGTTAAGTTATCATATATGATTAAGCTATATTTCAACTAATATGTCACCAACAGGTCAAACGGGTCAACTAGGTTAACCTAGGATTATTGAGTTTCTATGTGTACACGTACTTATGTACTTGTGTGTTCTAGGTAATATTTGAAGGGTTGTCTTTGCACCTATCACCAGTCTCTTTATTCATTATCATTACACACCAGGTGAGTTCATGCCCCTAATTTTATAAACCTTCTTTTGGGGGAGGTAGCATACTTGTACTCAAACACTATTTTATTATCTTTATAAGTTGTGTATGTTTTAACATAGTGCTTAATACCATGGAAAGTCCTCACACTTTTGGATCGTTAATAATGGTAACTAGCGGGGAATCTTGGGTAGTACTACTGGGTCTGACGAGCCCCACCTGTGAGACTGGAGGTCGAGCGGGTGCAATATTGTCCTAGACACAAACATTCGTCATGACCTGGTAAATCGTGACGGGAGGCAACAACGCAACACAGTCAGCTTCGATCGCGAAATCACTATTGTTAATACATGTGAATATAGACTAGCTATCTCTTTCAATACACCTCTTATGTTATACAATTGTTAATATTTATGAAAACACAAACTCTTGAACTCACCAACCTTTGTGTTGACATTTTACTATACTATTCTCAGGTCGTTAGCTCTGCTTGCCATTAGGAGCACAACACGGGTCTAGCATGCATTCAAAGACTTTATTTTAAAGACATCTTTGTTGGTTTTTATTTATGAGTGTTTAATCATTTGGGTTTGCGCGTATTTTTCCATATTATACATTTTTATACTTTGGGTTTGTCTTATTTACAAAACGCTTCCGCATGGTTTTAAAGTTTGAACTTTGGTTGGTTTTATTTTAAATGTGGCATATAGTGTCGTTCTAAGTAACTATTGACTGTGATCCTGGTTTGTTCACACACCTCGCTGTAAAACTCCGCATGTGGATTTTGAGGGTGTGACACTTCCGAAGCCAAAGAGTGAAGACAGATTTCTTTCGAAGACTTTTAGATACATGCTTTTATCTGATGTACTTTACCATAAAGCTGGACCACCTTTCCATTGCAACTCTGTTCAGTCACCAACTTACATGAGTTGGTGAAAAGGTCCATGCTTTTGGTAACTATACATTGAGGTCTTGATTCTGAGCTTTCTACTTTATGTACTTTTATCCTTTTTATAATATATTAGGATGTGAGCTATGGCATGTCATAGTCACTAGTCAAAAGGCAATCTGCTTTTTGACTCTACATTTGATTTTGTTGTCTAGTCTTATGTATCTAGCTGGCTTTCAAAGTATGGCCGGCTGTAGGATGTAGTATAAAGTATCTCAAGTACTTGTAACTTTCTTTCTATGCTTTGTAATACTTGTAAAAGAACTTGAGAGCAATATACAACATTCTTGAAAACCATACACTTGTGTTGTTTGCAATCTTGTTCTGTCTCATACTTTACTTGTGCTTTTAGTATCTTTCATATAAGTTACCAGTTTTCTATTTGATCTATTAAGTGTTCTAAAAAACTCTCCTCATTATGTTGTTGTGTTATCAGTGACCACCCTTAAACGGTCCTGCTTTGGTATCAGAGCATTCCAGGCTCTTGATTATAAGATCTCACCATCTTAAGATCCCTCACACACACAAAATACTTAACAACTCAAACGGCAGCTATTACTAAAGCTGATATGGAAACTGAAACTATGACAAAGTCTCCACTGATCACTCCTGAAGACTTTGATACTTGGTGTCAAAGAATGGAAGGCTTTATCAAGTCTCAAGACTCCAGGATGTGGGACTCTATTGTTCAAGGACCTTACATACCAAGCACCTCTTCAGCTGGTGGTGGTGGTATGATTCCAAAGACTGTGGCTGACTATTCTGATGAAGACATAAAAATAATAGAGATTGATCAGAAAGCCATGACAGCCCTTTAAACTGTTCTCTCAAACTCCATCTACAGAGTCTTCAAGAAGTGAAAAACTGCCAAGCAACTATGGGAAGCACTGAAGCTCATGTATGAGGGATCCAATGAAGCTAAGGAGAACAAAAGGATCTCCTGAAGCAGTAGTTTGAAAACTCCACCTTCAAAGCTGGTGAAACCATGACTCAACAATACTTCATGTATGTTGAAATTATGGATACTCTAATGGATGTTGGAGTAAATCTTAAGAACAGGGAAATTGTAAGGAAGTTCATGTCCTCTCTTCCTAGACAATGGACATATTACTGTGTTGTTATCAAGAGGACTGAGAACCTTAAGACTCTTACTCTTACGGAGTTGTATGGTATTCTCAGTGGATACCAGATGGAGATGAACATGCAAAACTCATCTGGTAACTCCACCAATCAACTGAGTTCAGCCCTCCATGTGGTTGAAAGGGAAAGCATTGAACCACAACATCATCTTATATGCTACCCTGACAACTCACAAAAGGGTCCTTCCCAGAGACTCCAAGAGAAAGCTACACTCAAGGAAGTCCATTCCAAGAGACAAGTTCTTCTCATGCTTTTGTCTCTGCTGATGAGAGCACATACAACTTTCTCTTCACCCTTGAAGACCTGGACTGTATCCATCCAGATGATCTGGAGTACATGGAGATAGTTCAGCAGATGGCTCTTCTCACTCACAGAGCTAAGAAGTTCTACAAGAGGACATGGAGGAAGTTTCCAAGCAATGCAGCCAGTGGAAAGTTTGGGGTGGATAAAAGCAAAGTTAAGTGTTACAATTGTAACCTGATGGGACACTTTGCAAGGGAATGTAAGGCACCAAGGACTAATGGTGGTCAAACACAAGCCAGACCAAACTACACTGATAGAGCTCCTCAGAATGAGAAGCCAAAGCAGCAAGCTGCAGTTGCTGTTGAAGAAGGAGGCTTTGACTGGAGCTTTTTAGGTGGAAGATGCATCTCCAAACTAAGCACTCATGGCAGACCACGATGAAGCCAAGGTATTGGAACATCTTTGTATTCCTGAATGCATTGCTAAAGTAAATAGATACAGGTCCTATAACTTAGAGATGAGATCTGATCTTAAGTCCTTAAATATCTTAAAAGCTATTTTAAAAGAGCTGAAAATGATTATAAACTGAAAATAGAGGACTTAGAGAAAACCATTTCAACTCTTAAACATGAGCACACCAACTACAAGACTCAGATAAAAGACCTCATAACTAAGTTGACTGAATGCCAGGCTGAGCTTGTGATAAACAAAGCCAGGGCAGAAAAATATGTTCTTGAAGAAGAGACCTTCAAGAACATAATATCCTCATCCTTGCATGCAAAAGTTTGTTATCAAAATAAGCAGGGACTGGGATCTAGTGAGATAGCTCCTCCACACATAATCTTGTCAGTAAGATCTCCTAGGTGTGAAACTTGTGAAGATGAGCTTCCCCTCATAGACCCCTTGACTGAAGAGGATGAAGAGGAGATGGTGAAGAATGGCTCTGAGAAGAGTGAAGAAGAGCATTCTAAAAAGGGTCACCATCCCTCTTAGGAGAGTAAAGCTGTTAGGATGACCAAGTCCAAAAGAATGAACTTGATCAGGAAGGCCAAGAGAAAGTCCAAGAAGGCTCAAGAGATCAAGGCCACCTTCAACTCTGCATAGAAACAAGTCTTCATCTCTACAGGATTTGAGGTGGTTAAGGCTGAAGACACAAACTTGAACTCCAATAACAAGAGTTCTAGTTCTTGTCCAAATCATCCCATCATCAAGAAGAAGGCTGATCAGTTGTGCACCACTGTTGTACAACCTGAACTATCCAGCTCCAAAGGTAGTTCTATCCCCACAAGAATTGCCACAGCATCTGCAAAGATGAAGATGGAGAAGGAAAGTGATCAAGTTCAGCCTTGTTCACAAAAGAAGACTTTTAGAAGGAAGAAAATAGACTGTTTCATGTGTGGGAGTACTTCTCATCTTGCTAAAGATTGTGTTTACAATCAAAAGAGTACTCTCCACATGACCAAGAAAGAAACTTCTAAGAGTTTGGAGAAGAAGAAGAAACTTCTAAGAATTTGGATGTCCTTGCACCATCTTGAATACCAAAGATCAAATTGCCAAGTTTGCTGAGAAATCAGATGATGGATATTTTATTGGATACTCTTCTCAAGCCAAGGCTTATAGAGTATACAATCTTAGAACTAGATTAGTTGAGGAGTCAGCCAATGTGACTTTCAATGAGCACACTCCTAGTATGAAAGGTTCTGATCCTGATTGGCTATTTGATCTTAATTTAGTTACCAACTGTTTTAACAAATCTTGTGAGCATGTTTCATGATCCACAGATATACTACCTACAGGTGATCCTAACCTAAGATTTGAGCTGAGAAGACCTTCAAGCTACACAACTTCAGCTCCAGTGGTAACTAACCCTGCAAATGATGTTCTACCAGCACATCAATGACAAATCCTGCTGATACTTCTGGGGTGCCTTCAAATTCCAGCTTAGAGGCACAAAACTCAAATGAAGGAGCTTCAAATGTAGGAGAAAATAATGGTGATGAAAGTGATCAAGAATTTCTTGATGCTGATAACCACTCAATTGAAGACAAAATCAATGATGTCACACACTCATTGGATCAAGTCAATCTTGATAAGTGTGCTGATGTGGAGGGTGAATCCTCATTACCAGATCAAAATTTCTCTAATTTAGATCTGTCTAAGCAACTTGATGTGATCCCTCAGCTAAGGATCCACAAGTCTCACCCCACCACAAATATCATTGGAGATGTTGATTCAGGGGTAAGAACAAGATGACAAACCCATGATGCAAATGTTTGTCTTCACTCTTGTTTCTTGTCCTAGATAGAGCCAAAAAATATTGATGAGGCTCTAAAGGATGGAAGTTAGATTAAAGCTATACAGGAGGAGCTGCTTCAATTCAAAAAGCAAAAGGTTTGGAACCTATGTCCTCTTCCTCAAGGGAAGACTACCATAGGAACCAAATGGGTGTTCAGGAATAAGAAGTATGATAGAGGACTTGTCATCAAGAACAAGGCAAGACTAGTTATTCAAGGGTATACTCAAGAAGAAGGAATTGACTACACAGATGTTTTTGCTCCAGTAGCAAGACTTGAAGCTGTTAGGATATTTCTAGCTTTTGCTGCATCCAATAATTTCAAGGTCTACCAACTTGATGTCAAGTGTGCTTTTCTCTATGGGGTGATTGATGAAGAGGTGTCTATTAGACAACCACCTGGGTTTGCAGATCCTGATCATCCTGATTATGTCTGCAACCTTGATAAAGCTCTTTATGGGCTGCATCAAGCACCAAGGAAGTGGTATGAGACTCTGTCTCAGTATCTCTGTCAGCATGGCTACAAAAGGGGTATTATTGTTCATCAAAGGAACAGGAAATGACATAATTCTAGTTCAAGTATATGTAGATGACATTATCTTCAGGTCAACTAATCCAAAGCTCTGCAAAGACTTTGAGAAGCTGATGAAGGATAGGTTTGAAATGAGTGCCATGGGGGAACTTAATTTCTTTCTAGGAATTCAAATGAAGCAAGTTGACAATGGCATCTTTATAAGTCAGTCAAAGTATGTACAAGACATACCTAAAAGATTCAACATGACTGATTGTAAGGTTGCTAAGACACCTATAGCCAGAAACCACTCCTTTGGTCCTGATCTTGAGGGGGAGTATGTTGATAAACATCTCTACAGGCCAATGATTGGGTCTCTTATGTACCTCACAACTAGCAGGCCTGATATCATGTTTGCCACATGTATTTGTGCAAGATATCAAGCCAACCCCAAGATGTCACACCTGGTCACTGTCAAGAGAATTTTAAGATATCTCAAAGGTGCTCCATCACTTGGCCTTTGGTATCCAAAGAATTCTGACTTCAATCTGTATGCTTATACAGATAGTGACTATGGTGGTTGCAACATGACTACAAAGTCTACATCTGGGGGATGTCAATTTCTTGGTGGAAGGATAGTCTCTTGGTAATGCAAGAAATAATCCTGTGAGTCTGCATCAACTGCTGAAGCTGAATACATCGCTACTGCAAGCTGCTGTGCTCAAGTGCTTTGGATTCAGAATCAGATGATGGACTATGGATTTAACTTCGAGGAGACTCCCATCCACATAGACAACAACAGTGCTAATCTATCACAAAGAATCCTGTGCTACACTCAAGGACAAAGCACATCAACATCAGGTATCATTTAATTAGAGATAACTTTGAAAAGGGATTAATCAAACTAGTCAAAGTTAACACAAATGAACAATATGTTGTCTGTTCACCAAAGCTTTTGATGAACAGAGATTCAAATATCTTGTATCAGCTATTGGGATGATTAACTTTGAGTAGCTTTTCTTAAAACTTAATCATATTATTTTTAAAACCTATGTGTCCTAAGTTGTCTATTTTATCACCTTCATAAGCCTTTGTTCTCTTTGGAAGAAAACTCTTTTTGAAAGACATTCCTTAGATTTTTGAAAATTTTAATCTTTTATCCTTCGGAAGATTTATAATTACCTTCGGAAGAAACTTATGTCTTAGAAAACAAATATACTTCAGTAGATTTACCTTTGGAAGAAATTTCTAAAATATCTTCCGAAGCTTAAAATTAACTTAAGTACTTATATGTTTTTAAAGAACAATTTTCTTCCGAAAGCAATTTACCTTCGGAAGTTTTTATTCTTCTTAGAATAAAAAACTCTGATTAATAAATCTCTTCCGAAGCAAAATTCTCAAAACCCTATGGAATATCTTCCGAAGCCATTTTGCCTTTGGAAGCTTTCCTTCAGAACTTCCGAAGCAAATTTACCTTCGGAAGATTTCTCGACTTCCAAGAAAACTACTTTTTGGGCAAAAGTAAACTACTTTTTCAGAGGTGGGACCGATATTCGGATTTCAAAGTTTATCCTCTTTCATTAACTTTGTCTTAAATCCATTTCATATATATACCCAACGGTTCCCCCCTCTTTCATTATCTTCTTCATCTGAACAATTCCTCTAACCTAAATTCACCCAAACCGCATTTGTTCTTCACCTTCCTTTACCCTTAAGCTTTTCAAAATGGCCAATCTAAACCGAAGAAACAATCCTGATTTCTCCATGCAACTTCACAAGCAGCACAACCAGGTTGCTCTGTTGAACTCTGAGAAAGATGATAATTTCTCAGAGGTTTGTCGTTTTCTGGCTCTATCCAACTACTTCACCTCCCTAACCATTGATCCTACTCTCTATGAGGATCATCTGTTTGAATTTTGGAAGACCTGTCAAGAGGTCATCATGGATGGGGAGAAGGCACTGTCTGCCACAGTGCAGGGAAGGACAATCTTCATCACTCCGCCATCATCAACACTCATCTTTAGCTGGATGATGAAGAAGGTGAGATGTCCTTCTCAAAGGAAACTGTTAATCATTTCTTTGAGCAGATGGGCTATGAGGGATATTTCTCTATAGAGACCTTCAGGAAAGGGAAGGTCTCATCCTAGTGGCAGTACCTGCTACATGTGGTTATCCACAGGTTGTCTAACAAGCATGGAGGGTGGGACTATATTCCTGAAGATCTCTCCTTCATAGTGCATGGAATGGTTCAAGGGATCAAGTTCAGGTACTCTCAGTTTGTATATACAAATTTGCTTGCAAACTTGGACTCCTTAGAGTATTACATGTTTCCTAGATATGTTCAATACATTCTCAACTGTGAACTGGGCTCACAGTTGAAGGAAACAGGTAATATTCTTAAATTGGGACAGATGAAGCTCGTCATCTTTAAAATCATGAAGAAGCCAACTGTAGGCTTTTCTGGGGTAGAAACAGCCCTTGTCCCCAAAATATTAGAGCTCATTGCTGAAGGTGAGAACCTAGCAACACAAGGTAGTGTTGAACCCACACCTTCTACCTCTCAACCACCAAAAAGGCCACAAATCACCCTCACCTACCAAAGAAAATCCAAACGAACCCCTACTCAAACTATCGAGCCTGTGTAGGCCCCCATATACTCACCCATATAGGAGGAAGTGGATAATAGAGCTCCCACTTCTCCTGAGGAGCAAACCACTCCCATTTCTTCAAGTATCAGTGCTGAGGTTCCTCATGCTCAGCCTGATGAGGTCATTAGCCCAACTGCCTTAAGCCTTTACTCTAAGTCTCAACACTCAAGTGAACAACCTTCAGGGGACAGTTACTATCCCCAGCCTCTAGACTTAAACCAACCCATTCCCAACCTAGAATTCTATACTGATGAAGACATAGGATTCAGTGAGTACCATGAGTCTTTCTACTCCTCCCCTACTCAAAGAGAGATGAGTGCTCCTGAGTCTCCTATGTCTAGCCCACATCAGTCACCCATTACTGAGATGGACCTCTCTGAACCTGTTCAGGAGATCCATATGGAAGAGGCTCTCACTTCTGCAAATTATTACATCATTAGGACCTCAACCATGGCAACTCAACCCATTGACACTTCAACTGAGGCTATCAGTGAGCAGAGGAAATCCAGCAGCCAAGAACATGAAGCTGGTGGTGAGAGTGAGGACTTTGGTCCAATTCTCTCATCCCCCAGTGATTCTTCTGATGAAGATGAGGGGAATTTGTGACTAAAGGTGCAAAAACTATCTAAAACATGCACCTACCTAGTCTCTAAGGTTAGTCACCTTGAATCTCAAGCGACTACCCTGCAAAATAGAGTCAATGATCAGCAACTTGAGATATCTTATCTCAGGGAAAAACTAGCTGACCTTTAAGGAGAGCTCAACCAGGAACAAAAGAACCTGTGAATGTGATTGACCTAACTCCTAGCTCACCTATGCAAGAGGGTGATGCTACCAAAAAGGGGGACATTGAGGACTCACCATCCTCACTTGCAATTGTGCATACTCAGCAACTTCCTCAAGTTTACTTTGTTGTGGAATCTCTAGAATCTCTCATTTAGAGTCTCTTTGAGGAAGACATTCCAAGGGCTATGTCATCCCCACCCCAAGGAACTTCAAACTACATCATTGGGTGGAGGTATGATGCTAATAGAAGAGCCCTCATTCTTCAAAGATTTCAAGGGCAACAAGAGGTATTCAACTTTCAGACCTTGAACTACTATGAAGGTCTTGACCTGTCAACATGCCACTTATTAACCCAAGCCAATCTAGACAAGCTGGCACGATGGCAGAAAGGATTCAAGACAGAATTACTGAAGAGTTCAGCCTAAGAAGGAGACAAAGGCAATTAGGTAATGTCATTGGTCAACTGGATGTTGAGGCAGACCCTAAGATTAGCTTCAAAGGGAAAACCTTGACTGAAAGCCCAGTGATAGAGCCTGAGAGCCCTGTCACACCAACAAGTACTTCAGCAATTCATTCCCTCAATGAAACACCTGTTGGTGAAGGTGTATCACTGCCTCTCTCTAGCCAGAGCTTGGATGTTACACCAAGCAATGAAGGCCAAAGCTCTCTCCATCCTGTGTTACAAAGGACTGTGGGTGACAAAGGGAAAAGGATTTTAACTCCTGAGAAGATTGAGGAGGAGGAGAGAGAGAGAGGAAGAGGAAACTAAGGGGAGATAGTTCCTCTGGGTTCTCAGGCTTCATGTAAGTTGCAATCAGGGCTGCCCCCAGACCAAACACTCAAGATGATGAGTTGAGGGCAGTCAGGATTACTTACCTGCAGACCAGAAACTATGTCATTGATGAGATTATATCTCTCCCCCTAGAGAAACTCTATGAACTGGCAGACATGGAAATGTCTAGGGAGAGGAAGGAAGCAGAGGATGCAAGGTTGCCCCTCCAAATCAAAGAAGAAAAAAGACAGAAAAGACTGTACAAGCATGTTTCTACTCTCTCCCCAGTTCAAGAAAGTCCTGTGCAAGAGACTGCGGCACCTCCACAAGAACCTCAGGTAGACAAAGAAACTGATAGGCAAAATATGATCAACTACCTGAGTGCCACAGGTCTCTACTAGGCATTTGCACTTCTTCTATTGTCCTTTGAGTACATTGAGTTTGAGTATCTCAAACAGCTTGAACTTCAAGTGCTCAAAGAACAAAAAGCAACAAAGAGAAAGATGAGGGAAGAGGCTGCAAAGTCAAGAGCAATCATCCAAAAGAGTATGAAGAAGTCTGCTGACAGATAAAGGATGATGAGCTTTTTGAAGCTGTATGGATTCTACGGAAGGAGACTTGGCCCTATGTTTCTATCCACAATGGATGAGCATATTAGGGTAATCAAGCAGAAGATTAAAAGCGGAGAGCTTATTGACTTACACTCCCCTTCAAGTCAAGCTCCTCCTGAAGTGGAGGTTAAGGTTGAACAACCTGAGACAACACAACCTTGGACCTCCTTCTGAGTCTCAGGAAGCTTCATATTCTGATCCACAGTAGGGTCAAACTCCCTCTCCTTCTGAACCTGTGAGGGAGGAACACCCAACTGAGCAAGACAATACTGATCAACAAGGTGCTGCAGGCTAATCTTCTTAGTTAAAGTCTTCAAAGAGGAGGAAGAGGATGGCTTTTAAACCAAAGTCAAAGAAGAAGAAGAAGTTTGAATCATCCACCTCCAAGCCTCAGGGTGAATCAGATCAACCTGAGGAAGTGCATGAAGAGGCAGCCCCATCAACTCCAATTCAAGTGGCTCCTCTTGCATCTGAGAGACCCATCTTATCCTGGACCTTCACAACTAATCCAGAAATATGGCATGTGATCAGAGATAAAGTTGGTGAAGATGTATACACATGGCAAGACTTATTCAACCTACCTATGCATGATCTCTTTGAGAAGATACTCTGAGAGTCTGAGTGATCCTGACCATCTAATGAAGAAGGGTATGGCCATCATCATAATGAGGACTGTCAACAGCTAAAGGTCTTCAAATGTTTTGGTAGCATTAACATAAGGGGATTTTGTAAGGATTCCTATAAGTCTAATGCAGCCAAAACATCCAAAGTCTTTCTGCATACATGCACTAAGTATAGAAGTAGAAATGCTTCGGAAGTTTTACACCATGCACTAGAAAATACTCCAAGTGTAAAATCTTCCGAAGCCAAAAGTGAAGTCTTCCAAAGCTTCAAAGACAAAGTCTTCCGAAGCCAAAGAGTGAAGACAGATTTCTTCCGAAGACTTTTAGATACATGCTTTTATCTGATGTACTTTACCATAAAACTGGGCCATTTTTCCGCTACAACTCTGTTCAATCACCAACTTCATGAGTTGGTGAAAAGGCCTATACTTTTGGTAACTGTACATTGAGGTCTTGAGTTTGAGGTTTCTACTCTATGTACTTTTATCCTTTTTGTAATATATTAGGATGTGAGCAATGGCATGTCATAGTCACTAGTCAAAAGGCAATCTGCCTTTTAACTCTACATTTGATTTTGTTGTCTAGTTTTATGTATCCAGCTGGCTTTCAAAGTATGTTCAGGATGTGGTATAAAGTATCTCAAGTATTTGTAACTTTCTTTCTATGCTTTGTAATACTTGTAAAGAACTTGAGAGCAATATACAACATTCTTGAAAATCATACACTTGTGTTGTTTGCAATCTTGTTCTGTCTCATACTTTACTTGTGTTCTTAGTATCTTTTGTATAAGTTACTAGTTCCCTATTTGATCTGTTAAGTGTTCTAAAGAACTCTCCTCATTTGTTGTTGTGTTTTAAGTGATCACCCTTAAACAGTCTTGCAATATCTATCTTGATATAAAATTTGCATTTTCTCTTCCTATTAACTACTTGATTATTCGAGGGTTAAATTACAAAAAAACAAATCGCTTATAGATCCCGGTTAGTAAGAAATTATGGTTCGCTTGACTGTTGGAGGATCCCTGGACCCTTCAAATCTTATTGTAGTTCCACCCTTAAGAATATATTTGAGACAACCTTGTTCTTTCTTTAGTTTTAAAAGTTTAGAGGGGGCAATCAGAAAATTTTATGGGGGCGTTTGAGATTTTCATGTATATGTATCACTAGAAATATTTTTTAGGGTGGGTGACCACCTCCTCCTCATACAATTAACCCCCCATGTACACTATGAAGGTCTTGACCTGTCAACATGCCACTTATTAACCCAAGCCAATCTAGACAAGCTGACACGATAGCAGAAAGGATTCAAGATAGAATTATTGAAGAGTTCAGCCTAAGAAGGAGACAAAGGCAATTAGGTAATGTCATTGGTCAACTGGATGTTGAGGCAGACCCTAAGATTAGCTTCAAAGGGAAAACCTTGACTGAAAGCCCAGTGATAGAGCCTGAGAGCCCTGTCACACCAACAAGTACTTCAGCAATTCATTCCCTCAATGAAACACCTGTTGGTGAAGGTGTATCACTGCCTCTCTCTAGCCAGAGCTTGGATGTTACACCAAGCAATGAAGGCCAAAGCTCTCTCCATCCTGTGTTACAAAGGACTGTGGGTGACAAAGGGAAAAGGATTTTAACTCCTGAGAAGATTGAGGAGGAGGAGAGAGAGAGAGGAAGAGGAAACTAAGGGGAGATAGTTCCTCTGGGTCTTCAGGCTTCATGTAAGTTGCAATCAGGGCTGCCCCCAGACCAAACACTCAAGATGATGAGTTGAGGGCAGTCAGGATTACTTACCTGCAGACCAGAAACTATGTCATTGATGAGATTATATCTCTCCCCCTAGAGAAACTCTATGAACTGGCAGACATGGAAATGTCTAGGGAGAGGAAGGAAGCAGAGGATGCAAGGTTGCCCCTCCAAATCAAAGAAGAAAAAAGACAGAAAAGACTGTACAAGCATGTTTCTACTCTCTCCCCAGTTCAAGAAAGCCCTGTGCAAGAGACTGCGGCACCTCCACAAGAACCTCAGGTAGACAAAGAAACTGATAGGCAAAATATGATCAACTACCTGAGTGCCACAGGTCTCTACTAGGCATTTGCACTTCTTCTATTGTACTTTGAGTACATTGAGTTTGAGTATCTCAAACAGCTTGAACTTCAAGTGCTCAAAGAACAAAAAGCAACAAAGAGAAAGATGAGGGAAGAGGCTGCAAAGTCAAGAGCAATCATCCAAAAGAGTATGAAGAAGTCTGCTGACAGATAAAGGATGATGAGCTTTTTGAAGCTGTATGGATTCTACGGAAGGAGACTTGGCCCTATGTCTCTATCCACAATGGATGAGCATATTAGGGTAATCAAGCAGAAGATTAAAAGTGGAGAGCTCATTGACTTACACTCCCCTTCAAGTCAAGCTCCTCCTGAAGTGGAGGTTAAGGTTGAACAACCTGAGACAACACAACCTGGACCTCCTTCTGAGTCTCAGGAAGCTTCATCTTCTGATCCACAGTAGGGTCAAACTCCCTCTCCTTCTGAACCTGTGAGGGAGGAACACCCAACTGAGCAAGACAAGACTGATCAACAAGGTGCTGCAGGCTAGTCTTCTTAGTTAAAGTCTTCAAAGAGGAGGAAGAGGATGGCTTTTAAACCAAAGTCAAAGAAGAAGAAGAAGTTTGAATCATCCACCTCCAAGCCTCAGGGTGAATCAGATCAACCTGAGGAAGTGCATGAAGAGGCAGCCCCATCAACTCCAATTCAAGTGGCTCCTCTTGCATCTGAGAGACCCATCTTATCCTGGACCTTCACAACTAATCCAGAAATATGGCATGTGATCAGAGATAAAGTTGGTGAAGATGTATACACATGGCAAGACTTATTCAACCTACCTATGCATGATCTCTTTGAGAAGATACTCTGAGAGTCTGAGTGATCCTGACCATCTAATGAAGAAGGGTATGGCCATCATCATAATGAGGACTGTCAACAGCTAAAGGTCTTCAAATGTTTTGGTAGCATTAACATAAGGGGATTTTGTAAGGATTCCTATAAGTCTAATGCAGCCAAAACATCCAAAGTCTTTCTGCATACATGCACTAAGTATAGAAGTAGAAATGCTTCGGAAGTTTTACACCATGCACTAGAAAATACTCCAAGTGTAAAATCTTCCGAAGCCAAAAGTGAAGTCTTCCAAAGCTTCAAAGACAAAGTCTTCCGAAGCCAAAGAGTGAAGACAGATTTCTTCCGAAGACTTTTAGATACATGCTTTTATCTGATGTACTTTACCATAAAACTGGGCCATTTTTCCGCTACAACTCTGTTCAATCACCAACTTCATGAGTTGGTGAAAAGGCCTATACTTTTGGTAACTGTACATTGAGGTCTTGAGTTTGAGGTTTCTACTCTATGTACTTTTATCCTTTTTGTAATATATTAGGATGTGAGCAATGGCATGTCATAGTCACTAGTCAAAAGGCAATCTGCCTTTTAACTCTACATTTGATTTTGTTGTCTAGTTTTATGTATCCAGCTGGCTTTCAAAGTATGTTCAGGATGTGGTATAAAGTATCTCAAGTATTTGTAACTTTCTTTCTATGCTTTGTAATACTTGTAAAGAACTTGAGAGCAATATACAACATTCTTGAAAACCATACACTTGTGTTGTTTGCAATCTTGTTCTGTCTCATACTTTACTTGTGTTCTTAGTATCTTTTGTATAAGTTACCAGTTCCCTATTTGATCTGTTAAGTGTTCTAAAGAACTCTCCTCATTTGTTGTTGTGTTTTAAGTGATCACCCTTAAACAGTCCTGCAATATCTATCTTGATATAAAATTTGCATTTTCTCTTCCTATTAACTACTTGATTATTCAAGGGTTAAATTACAAAAAAACAAATCGCTTACAGATCCCGGTTAGTAAGAAATTGTGGTTCGCTTGACTGTTGGAGGATCCCTGGACCCTTCAAATCTTATTGTAGTTCCACCCTTAACAATATATTTGAGACAACCTTGTTCTTTCTTTAGTTTTAAAAGTTTAGAGGGGGCAATCAGAAAATTTTATGGGGGCGTTTGAGATTTTCATGTATATGTATCACTAGAAATATTTTTTAGGGTGGGTGACCACCTCCTCCTCATACAATTGACCCCCCATGTACACAACCACTAGGGTAAGAGCCATGTACTGTTTTTGTTGTTTTATTAATTTACTATGTTAGAACCTTTTATATTATATTGGTTGAGCGAAGAAAATCTGAAATAGTTTGTAATAAATAGCTAATCATTATAAAATATTTTTTATAAAGATAAGATATAACTAAACTTAGTATTTCAAATTGCATTTTTAATTAAAAAATTCATTTATTTTAAATATTCGTTTATAAAAATCTTGATCTTAAAAAGAAAAGAATGAGAGAGAAAAAAGAGATATTAGTGAAATAATTAATTATATTGATTTTTTTGGAAGAGAGAATCTTTAGAATGTATAGAAAATTGACACATGTTAATCCTAGTTATTTTTTTATTATATAGTATATATTTAACCGAAACACGTGGCAAAATATAAACGGAAGTGATTACTATTTATCATATTATGGTTAGTAGAACCATGAGTAATGTTTTGCCCTTAAAGGCATTTTTCACTATAACTCAACGTCAGTTTTTTAGTAAAAAATATGAAGATTAGTTAATGTCACTTAATACTCCTTCAACGACTATTCAATTAAGAGTAAATTACATGGTCGTCCCCGAGTTTTGCTCAATTACATATTTCTTGACTGGGATCGGAAAATCACATGTTTAGTCCTGAGATTTGAAAAAAAACATAACATGTTTTGTCTTTGGGTCAATTGACTGTTAATTAAACTTGTTAGGCAACTGTAAAAGTACCATTTTACTATTTAATAATTAAAAAAAAGAAAACTTTAAAATAATAACAACCTATCACTATTTTCTTTATTATTAAACTAATACATGGACCCACTTCACCCATACCTTCATCCCATCACCCATTTTCTTTTCAACAAACCACCACCACCACCACCACCACACACCTGCAACTGTAATAGTCACCACACCATCACCACACACGCGCACCTTTGCAGCTAATAGGACCACCACACCCCCATCTTGCAGCCACCACCACCCCCATCTCAGGCAGCCAACACAACACCACACACCCCATCTTAACAGCCACCACCACCCACATATTTAGTAGCTAACACAACCACCGCATTACCCCATCCTAAAGCCACTACCACCCACATCTCTTGCAACTAACACAACCTCCACACACCCCCATCATGACAAGAAGCACGATTACATACACCATTGACAATCGATTCTACCACAATAACCATCACCAATAACAATCACCAACTATTTAACTATTATAGATCGATAGGAGAGAAGATAGATGGTGGTGGTGGCAAGGGATGATAGGAAGGAGGGGGGTGGTTATGGGAAGTGGTGGTAGGTGGGCGGTGGTGGTAGCATGTGGGAAGGGTTGATTGAAAGTTATGACAAGTGTTGTCAGAGGTGGTCACTCGATATGAGTTAAAGCCGACGGGAGGTGGTCACCAGTTGTTAACTTTATTCGCTCGAATAGCGTTGGTGGTCGGAGATGTTAAAGGAGGAGATGATAACTTGGTGATTGAAGTGGGACCCATAAATAATAAATATACATTATTAGTATTTTTTGTTATTTTATAATTTCTTTTTGCTTTTTAGTAAAAGGGCACAATGGGAATTTAAAAAAGTTTAACAGATTTTTTTAACGAGCGTTAGACCTAAGGACGTAACATGTTACGTTTGTTCAAACCTTAGAACTAAACATGTAATTTTTCAATCCGAATGATAAATGTGAAATTTAAGCAAATCTCAAGAATGATATGTGCAATTTACTCTTTAATTAAAAATAACATTTTACCCTTATTTCATTCCATTATTTTTATATAAAATAAAACATAATAAAAACTTGATACTATATTTCATTAACACTTAAAAAAGGTACAATCTACATAATTAATTAAAAGATTTAAAATACAAATTTAAAACCTAGTTGGCATAATTTTTTGACCGCTTTTTTCAGCTATCTCATGTCTTGGTCAGTTAGACCAAAACAAGTGAATGTAATCTATGCTACCTATCATGCGAAGTAATATGTGTACCTCTTCATGTAATATATGTGTTGTAGTTCATGTGTCGGCTTTGTTAAATAACATTTACCATATAGCTCAATTATACATTAAAATGGCAAGTAAAAAATAAATAACTAATAATTAAATGACCTGTAACAAATAATAATTAAAATTATATAAATAAATTATACCCTGAAAATAATGTTCTTAATTGTCTCTTGATGTGTTATCAGTCATTTTTAAGCACTCGTCCCACATGTCAGTTGAAGTATTACATGTTGTGACAACCGGAAAATTTCAGGTCAATACCCTGCCCGACTTAGTCACAATTTTGCATATTTTACATGAGTTTCATTCGAGTTGTATCTATTTAAGGTCAATTCATGCATTGCAATAATTTCATGCATAACAGTTCATGCATCGGTGATTCGACGTAATCACCATTTTTACGCGCGGTACAACCGGCACACACGAACATTGGTGATAATTAATATATATGTACTAATAAATACTTTAAAGTGTTTTAAATTATTTTAGATTCCAAATTAAATACATTATAAAAGCTTAAATTTATAAATAAACCTAATCGCGTAAATTGATATTTTACCGGGAACGAATCCTTTTAACGCAACTACTAAATACATAATGCATCATTAACATACCATCAATATTAAAAATATATGATAGTATACAAGTTCTTATAATATTTTAATGTATTTTAAAAAGTGAAAAGTAAAATTATAAAAATGTGTAGAAATACCAATAGTGCAACAAATACCACCCAAATACCCAATACTATACAAAAATTAAAGTTTGTCTTTTTGGTGATAAAGAAAAGGTGATGTACAAAGTTGCTTGCCTTCTTTCCATTTTTGCAAAACCCTTCTCCCCATGTTGACTAAGATGCATGAAGATTATTGTTCCAAGAGATGTAGGGTGCTACTAATACAAGCAAACCCCACACTTTCCCAACACAATTCACCAACACCACCCAACACACCCTTTTCCCTCTCCCTCCCCTTCAAAAATTCGTCCAAGACACCCTCACCACCACTTCATTTGACTTACAACTCATTTTCTACAAATCTTGGGTGATTCAAGTGCCATTGTTAAAGACCAAGTGATTTTAAACCTTCCAAGCATTCTACATCAACCCTTCCGTCTTTTCTTGTTTGTTTTTAGTGAGAACACTCTTTTTTTGTTTATATATCTTTCATTTCATTATATTATTCATCTACTAGATCATATGTAACAACATTCATCCACAAAAGTCTTTCATGTTAAAAATGGTATTTTTACCAACAAGGAGTTCCAAGAATAATATTTCATACAAGACATTTTAACTTAGCTAAATAATGATTCTTGTTCTTAAAAAGTAAATATTCATAGATCCATGTTTGACCAAGTTACTAGTTGTTGATTTTATAAAAAGTCATATAGATTTGTTAAAACTCAAAAGAATCTACAAAAGGGTTTTGTTATGGTTATGGAATTTTAAACCTTAACAAGTACTAGTATGAATGCTTATATATTTTCTTCAAGTTATACTTAGTGAGTGGCAATATATTATTACAAAAGTGGGTTATAACTTGATGACATTTGACCAAATTTACAAGTATGGTTAAATATATATAAACATGAGACGTTAAAAAAAATATAAACTTCATAACTAAATATTATGTTAGTTTAAAGGAGATGTTAAAATGGTTAGTAGATGACTTTTGACAAAGATGGCACATGATTAAGTTATTTTGGAATGAGACTTAAAATATAAATTTATGGATCTTATAATACTAGTTACTAGGTCACTTAAAAATATGGGTTAAGACAAATTAGTAAATTGACTAAAATAACTAAGTATTTTACTAAAGGGATTTTACTTTTTAATATAATAAAAATTAATTAATAATTTGGTGAGACCCTATCTTAATATATGTCAAGAACTAGGAAAAAAATAAAAGAAAAATCCTACTAAAAAAATAATTAAATAATTATTTTATGGGATATATACATATATATATATATATATATATATATATATATATATATATATATATATATATATATATATATATATATATGTATATGTATATATATACACATAGAGTGTAATATGAAAACTAGTGATTTTACTTGGGGGTTAATATTTCAAATTTGTATTCCAACAATATAATGTAAATATTATTTTACCTAAGAAAGTAAGATTATTTCAAAACCCTAATTACTATAATTAACCTATATATTTATAAACCAAGTTGAATGAACAGTGTTTTCTAGTATTTTATGCCTTGTGTACAAGTCTTCTATACGGGTACATGTTGTAAAGCATTGTGTAAAACTTCGTGATGCGCGCACAGAGTATAAGAGATTAGGTTGTCTTCATTTCCGGGTATGCAATCGTTTTTCTCTCCCGGTGTGTAGTTCACTTGCGGCTGCCGACCGCCGCTTGCTGGCGCCATGACCACATCGCAAGGGCTATCGTCTCTCGTCGTCGCCGATTCAAGCATCTATATGGTTTTATTAATATTTCCGGTGATGGCGCTCGAGGTGGTAGATGAGGTTGGGGTTTTGCGGGTGTGGCGGTGAGAAAGGGGCGAGTCGAACCGTCGGCGGGCCTCCGTTCCGGCCCTCGATTTACGGTTTGGCCAGTCGTTTCGGCCTTCGATTTGTGCTCCTTTCTCGCCAGTGACAGCCTCGGTGGTTGCATGTCTGCTGATTAAACCCTTAGAGACTCTGTGTCTCTCTGGTTTCCCCTTCTTTTGTCGGTTGAGACGTTACAGTTTTCGAATCTCTTTTTGTTTGTAGCTGATTCAGATTTGCAGCTTGTTTGACCGAATGCCGGAGGCGGTGGTTGCTCCACATCATGTGTGTTGTGGTCCTCGGCTAACGGTGGCGACGGTCTTAGTCTTGATGTCACTGCCGTCACTTGCATGCATGCTATCTGATCTTCGGCTGAGGTAACACCAATCTTAGATCTGATGTGCTTTTTGATGGTGACAGTTGCCATGGGTTTGTTGCCCTTTCTTCTTCCCTTTATGGTTGACATGGTCCGGTAGGGGTGTTCTTCCCTTTGATATGGTGTTACGGTGTTGGATAGTTGACGTTGATTATGTTTTGGTCTTCTATTGATGTCGATGATGCTAGACTTTTTTGTGATTTGTCAGAAGTCCATGATGCTAAGTTTGATACTCTGTTACCCCGTTATTGACGTTGAGCTTTGGTTCTCCCGAGATGTTGACATAAATGTGCCTTGAGCCATTTTTGGTTGATGATCTAGTTCTCTTAGGTAGTTGGGTGACACTGTTGTTCGTTGATGTGCGTGATGGTGGACACTTGTTTATCTGAAACTTTTGGTTTCGGTTGCTGCGCAGCAGTGATGATGCATAAAAACTGTTGCCGGTCGCCTTGGCTTGGCAACCTTTTTGGTATGCAGCCGCAACTGGGCATCAGTTCTGAGCCGCTCTTTGACGATGACTCTATCTTTGGTTAAAGCAGCTACCGTTCGGCTATGATGATGAATATAAGTCTGAGCCTTGGTTTACGTTCTTAAGACGCACAACGCGCGTCTGTGTAATAACACTAGTTTCATATGTAAATTATATAGTTAATAACTAAACACTCGAGTCACATCTCTGGTCGAGTCAAAATGATGTTTAATTACCCAAATAATATGTCAACTTCAAGATACAAAGATTTTTAAACACTTTCAACCGAAGTTTAATTTATTAATATTTTATAAGTAATATATATTTTACAAATATCTATTTTGTGTCACCAAGGGGTTGTCGAGTCAAACACTTTGTTTCCAAGTGTGTGGATGAAATAGTTACATGCTCACATTACATATAGGAGTAATTACTTAGACATAAGTTGCCTTGATTGTTCTAGGGCAAACTAGTTTGGATTTTCCCGAGCACTTTGGATATTTACAGATTTCACACCCGACTCACTTCACTGGTGAGTTTCACGGTCCCATTTTTACTCATTTTCCTTTTGGGGGAGATACATGCAAATTACTAATTTTCTTGGACACATTTACTTGTCAATGATTTCACATGTTATATAAGTTGTTTACTTACCGTATAAAGTCCCCTGTTATCGGAGCGTTAGTTTATTTCCTAAAGCGAGGTAATCATGGATAGTACTATTGGGTTTGACTACCTCCACCCGGATGAATTACCCTAACCTTGACTGGAGGTCTAAACAGGTGCATTATTAGCCTGTTCACCCCATGCTTATGGTAGGCATGGGTAGGGGTAATATATTACAGTTACAGTCTAACTTTGGTTGTGGTGATTATATAATATTGTAGTATTGTATGATCGACAATCAAATCATGTAAAGACTTGTGGTCCATTACACTGTTTACTATTACTATAAAACCTGTGAACTCACCAACTTTATGTTGACATATTTTCATGCATGTTTTCTTAGGTATTTGACATTTGCATCAAGTTAAGCTAGTTTGGTCCACATCACATTTAGAGCCATTCATGCTATTTGGGACATTTATTGTTGTATTTGTTATGTTTTGAAAACAATTACATTAGTTCTACTGCTTCCGCAATTCAACTCCGAAAACAATTATGTATTTTTAAACTTATTTGCAACGAATGTTTACTAAACCATGTAGTGGTACATCAATTACTATGATTCCATGACGTTCACGCCCCGCGGGAAACCGCCGTGGTTGGGGTGTGACATATGTCATCATACGTACCATAGGTGTACACTTTTGTGTATCCATGAATCCTAGCAGTCCTCTTGCATTGGGTCTTTTTTGAAAATGCTCATGCTTTCGTTCCAAATCATTAGATGTACATAAATAAATGTTTGTTCATCCAAAAACGACATCTAAAAACCTTACGATCATATAGAGGTTTATCACAAAAATCATCATTCATTTACTACTCGTTGATAGCATGGCGTTCATATTTGGCTCTTTTTTATTTCATGATAAGACGTGGAAGGTGACTAACATATGTCATGAACTTAGATGTGAGAACAATTACACTTCTTATTGCCTCGTTAATCTCATACGAATATAAAGACGTACCATTTTCACTAGTTGATGATGATGAATAACTTTCCATTTTTCTAAGCACTTTAAAAGAAATTTTTAGAATGAATTTTTGTAAATTTAAAAAGCATGCATTGAGTTTGGGTGTAGTTATATAGAGAAGAAATACACACACACACACACAAACACGCCTGACCAATACTAGCAACAACTAGCTCCTTAAAATTGTCAAAAATTGGCGTTTTATGGTAATGCTTCAGCCTATAACGTCGTCTTAACACCGAAATGGGCGGTGGCGTAGGGCGTAATAGTGCGTCATTAATGGAGTGAAACTTCCACTAAATGCAGTCTAATACAATACAATATTAATTTTATAAATAAATAACATAACAAAACAATCTTTATTTCTCTTTTGTTTATTATTATAACGATTTATCATTAATACTAAAATGGTAAGGATAAATCTTTGTTAATTATTACTAGCTCAGATAGTCTTTTAGCCTAGTCACATATGATGTTTATTTCTATTAAAATGGTTAATTTGGGTTTAGGTCACACAAAGCATGCAATAGGTTGATTTTATTAGTAGATAATAAAGTTGTGTGTCATTAGTTCATAAAAAATATTAAAAACTGAATATAATGATGACATAGGTATTGTTATTTTAAGTTTTACATAATAAAGTAATCTTTATTTATATTTTAAAATATTTATCATTTCCTTGTATAAAGTGGTGTTTTCATGCGATACGAAGACAACATGCAAAAGGCAACAAATACAAGAGATATATACGTTCATATAATTAAGTATTATAGCTATGCATTTTTATTGTGCATAATATATAAAAGTAACATTATTAAACCTTTTGTATTTTTCACTTTAATTTCATTATAGTCTTTGGAAGTAAAATTGGAGTATAGTTCTTACATTGGTGTAAGTACTAGTTACGTTATCATAGAGTGGCCTTACACTAATGTATTCCCCATGTTTACACTAGTGTAATTATCCTAATATGGATCTGCATATGTTGCCTTAGTTTCATTAGTAGCTACCATAATGTGACATGATGGTAACATCAATGGTTATAGTAATGTTGCATGATGGTTACACTGGTTGCATTAATAAAACTCAAGCATAATATGCAGGTCCTGACAAAAGGATAACACTAATGTAGCATGGTGTTTACATCAGTGTAACGACATATTACAACAACGTAACTGTTACTTACATAGTGTAAGAATCTAACCCTGGAAGTTTTTTTCCCGAGACTATAATTAAATTAAAGAGAAATATAAGACAAGTTTAATGATAAAATTTAAATAAAAAATAAAGTATTATAATTTTTTTTATAAAGGTATGAAAAAAATAGGGGAGCCTTTTATTTAAATAAAAGTAAAATAACTAATTACTCCTCTAAACAATTTTCACCACTCATTTTCCCTAGATTGAATTTGGACCACTCATTTCAATTAGAAAAATTAAGCAAGAAATCACATGGGGTAATGGGTTTCTACAATTTTAAAGAGTTTTTGTTTGATCCAAATCATGTGTGTGTATAGAATTAAGATCATTTGTTAAGCCTTTATTATTAGGATAATTTGCGTTAACCTATTAAGGTCAATTAAAATCATTAATTTTTTTGTTAGAGTAATATTAGTACACATATGCAACATTATGTTTCATTTTATACATGTGTAAATTCGCAAGTGTGAAAAGTAAAGACAATTGTAAGTTACACACTTACACTTTTCTTAACTTTTTTACAGTTGTGAATTTACACATACACAAAAAGAACATAATATTATATATGTATGATATTATTATTTTAACAAAAAAATTATTTTGATTGATCTTGACGGGTTAATACAAGTTATCACAATAACAGAGGGTTAACAAAGGAACTCCCTTATACACACACACATAGACATAACTTGATGCGTATATAAATGCTACATATGTATATAGTTATACATCATTAGAGGATTGTTTCGATACAAACCATGCTTAATCTAAAAAACCATAAGAACAAATATGATGCATTGATTAATTAGATGACAGGCTATGATCACTGCCAACTTATTAGCTATCAATTTAATGTGTAGAAGGGTAATCAGTAACTATGCTAGTGAGAGAAATAATAGAATGTTACTATTTTTGATGCTTTTATCAAATATTAATTCCACTAACTTTTTAAAACTAAAAGAATTTTTATATACTTTATTATTATTTTAAGAAAATTATACCATAGAAATAAGTATGTTTTAATCTTTAATATGAATATAATATTGTTATTTTTATTTTACTATTTGACACTAAAAAAAGTTACATGATACCATCTTTACTCAATGCTATTATATGATGTGCTACTTTACAAAGTGTTATGTTCGCACAACGCTACTTATACAATGTGTTATTTTATAAAGTGTTAATTACATACTGACACTACACATTGCAATTTTATATGGTGCTATTTACAAGATGCTATTATCGAGTGCTACTTATATGTCGTGCTACTTTTGATAGTGCTATCTATAACACAATGTTATTGTTTTGTTTCATCAGTTTTTCGTTAAATGATTTCATTATACAATATAACACGATGCTATTTTTTTGTTACATAAAACATTTGTAATAATGATGTTTAGTTATTAAAATAATTAAAATATAAATACATTGTATCATGCTATCATGTAAGTTATATTGATAATGTACAACTGAGAAGATAAATGAACATTATACATATTAAATCCATACATTTTTTATTTGCAAATGTAGATGGGAACATAATATAATTTTTATCAAATTAATTAATTAATTGGAAAAAGATAAAATCAATATTAATTGCTAGCATATAAATAGGAACTAACATTACACATTACTATATGGTTGACTTGTAAACGAATCGAACAAACACGAAAATCAGCATGTTCGTGTTTGTTAATTCAACTTTAACTGAATACGAACACATAATCAAACATGATTTTTTGTTCATGTTCGTTTATTAAGAAAATAAAAATATTCGTGTGCGTTTTTGTTCGTTCGTTTAAAAGGTAAACGAACAGAAACGAACAAAAATAAGCGAACATAATTGATAAACATAAATGAACAGTAACAAACAAGTCTAGCACATCATTATTCATAAAAAACTCATGTAAGTTATTAGTTCAAATACACTTGATTCATCAAAAAAATATGATTATCAAAAATCCATAATAATTCATCAAGAAATCATCTATAATGACTCATCCAAAAACCCATAAAAATATATACAAGAAATTGTGTTTTAATACATAAATGAACAACGTAAGCAAACGAATATAAACGAACATAAACAAACTAACATAAATGAACATAAATAAATAAACATATATGAACGAACATAAACGAATGTTCACGAATGTAAATGAACGAACAAAACATGTGTTCATGTTCGTTCATTAACTAAACGAACAAAATTTTTTGTTCGTGTTCGTTTATCTAATTAAATGAATGAATATAAACGAACTTCCCGTTGAACAGTTCATGAGCGTTCGATTCATTTACAGACCTGGATTTCCTAAATGACTCTTTTGTGAGTAGACATCATTTATTATCATGTAGTTATTATTGGTTCCTATGAGTTTTACAAGAAAAAAAATTTATATAAGAACTTATCCTACATCATTATGTATAATCATGTAACATTTGTATATAATATCACATGTTATAATCAGTTGTATGTCAAAATCTTTTAAATAAAGCAATAATATGCAAAATTTAAAGATAACGAATTTGTAAATTCTAAAGTATAAGCTTTTTGTATAACTTAAAACATATATAAAAGTTATTGAGTTTAAAAATATGAAAGTAGAACAAAAACATTATTTATAAATGGTAATATTTGTAACTTATTATTATTTATGATTTTAACATCTCCTAGATTTTAACCATTCAAATGGCAAGATGAATCACTTTAGAATAAAAACACTTTCTCTTTATTCTGGTATGACATTTTAACTTACACTATACTTGTGGAGCAATAACAAATACCATTAGATCAGATGAACATAGCTAAAGGATTATTATCTATTTGTGATTAAAAGTAGAGTTAAGTTTGATTTTACTCCGTAAGTTTGTTAAAAATAATCATATTCTTTTAAAATATTAAAAACATGAATTTAAATCCAAAAGCTTCGTAAGTTATTTCAGTTTAAAAGTTTCACTAGATGTTTTAATTTATCTAAAATAATAATATTTTTGTAGTGAACTTGAAACAACATATGAAACATTTGGAGGTAAATTGATGTTTTTAATGTTTTGGAATAAAATAATTACTTTAGTCAAATTTTAAATAGCAAAATTGAAATTAACTTTTTGAAATATTTACTTTTCAATTTTGAGTAACAAAAAAACTTATTGTTGTCTTTTTATTCATTTTTGAGCGGTTTTCCATAAATATGTGAGAACAAAAAATAGTATTTAATAATGATTGAAAATATTATTAAATATTTATTGTAGTTCAGATTTCACGTAACAATGCAATCTTTATTTTCGTCTTTTATATATCTATTAGACGATTTATCAAATCATGTTACTAGGTCACATGGACATAGCTACAAATATATTATTTATTTTTTTGTTAAATATTTAGTTTTCAGTTTTGGCGTAAAAAAAATCTTATTGTTTCATTTTTAACTATTTATGAATCGTTTTCAATAGAATAGGTAAGAACAAAGGTATTATTTCAAACCATTTACCATCAAAACTTTTCTTTTAACATCAACGAATACTATAAGCTCGTTCACATGGGTTGGTGAAAGGTCAACCACACTCGCGAACACATACAACGTTGGTGGCTTAGTCCGCTCATCATTACAGGGGAAACTCACCACCCAAAAATTTACTGTAGTAAACTCCTGACTCACTTAGAGCATATTGCGACAAGTAAAACTCGAATACATGGTGTCCATTTTAGAAAAGTCATAGAATGTCTTCTTACAAACGAATTGATCTGGGACTCATGTCGATTTACCATCAAAACTAAAACTAGGAACAAAAATTTATTTATTAATAACTTAGAATAATATAAAATTGACAAATTATATTTTAATAATTTAAATTATTACCTATTGCCTAATAATAATCAACACTATTAATTTGCCCAATAATAATACTAAGTTTTATTTTTGTTGTCAAGGGCAACCCAACATATCTTTCATTGATTTACAATTTATTTACACTTATTTTTCATTCATTTGTATGTTTTCCTATTTCATTCGATCACAAATCATTATCATGAACATTATCGAATGAAAATTAAGTGTAATTAATGAATAATTATGTTAGGACTGATATTAGTAACAAAAATAAAAATTAAGATTATTATTGACTAAATTGATGATACATATTATTATAGTTTAACTAGTTATAATTTGTATTATTAAAATCTAATTTACATATAAAATATTTGTTTTAATTTATGGTTTTACACTACTACTAAACTTTATTTTCGTCTTTTACTTACTATTCGGCTGCTTTACCCTAAAATACTAAAAACGGTAAGAATCAGAAATTATTATTTATTAGTGACTTAATATATGATAGAATATATTGTTTTCCTTTTGGGTTTTACGTAAACAATGCAATCTCATTTTTGTATTTTAATCATTTTCGAAAGATTTACCATAAAATAGGTCAGAATAAAATACTATTTATCATACTTATTGAAAATAGTATAATATACTTCTTTTCCTCTCAGATTTTACGTAACAATAGAATCTCTACTTTCGTCTTTTATTTATTTTTCAAGCGGGTTACCATCAACACTAAAACCAGAAACAAAAACTTATTTTATTAGTAATCAAAGATTGAAGATAATAAAAAACTATTTTTTCAAGATAAGTTATGCATATACTCATCTACTTATGCTGCTAAATTGTATCAATACTTAATGTATCTTATGTTAGAATTTGTAGTATGTTTTTGTAAAAAAATAGCATTTGTGTGTTATCACTAAGCTACCAACACAAGTGATAACTAAGATTTTATGTATCAAAATGATCTTTATTTGGTCTTTATTTATTTTTTGACTGTTCTGTAACATATTAAAACATGTAAGAATTACAATTATTGATTATTATTGATTGAAAATACCGTATATTATTTTGTTTTCATTTTGGGAAGATTTTAAGGAATTTAAAATATTTAGGTCTGGAAATAATCAGATAAAGTTTTTTTAGCTTTATTATGAAGAATATATCTAACTTCTCAGAAGTCAAAGGAACTGTGATTTATAAAAAAAGAATCGTAAAAGGTTATCAATAACCCATAGAATTGCTAATACATAACAAGAAAGACTCGTTGGTAATTCTGTACTTTTGGTCAAGGCTAACAACTACCAAGCAACTCTAATTATATTTCAAAATTTTTCATAAGAAAAGTTACTAAGTTATATATCACTAGTTTTAATAAACCCGTGTATTAGGGTTGAATAAAAAATATTAAACAAAATAAAAGTTTATTAATTATAAATTGATAAAATAAAATATGATTAAAATCTTTCTTATAATAAATAAAACAAAATTTTTATTTTTAAACAACATTTTAAAATATTTGGTATTTTTAAAAAGGTTTGATGTTCTAAATTTGTTTTTTTAATTTTATGAAAAATTATTTCCTTAGATATAACATTAGTAAAAAGATCTATTTCTTAATTTATTAAAAAAACTATTTAATCTAAATAAATTAAATAATATTATTAGTAATTAATATGATGATTAAATAGGAGAGAGAAGCGGAGAAAAATTAGTAAGAAGAAATATAGTGTTGACATGTGTCTCTCCTAGATACCATTTTATTTGAATAGAGAGATTAGGAGTGGGACCCTGCGCTACGTGACGTCTCAAGTAATCTTTTAATGTGTAAATAAACAAAGTAAAATCATAGTATATTTTACCAGATAAAAAGGTGTCCAAAACAAAATCTTAAATTTATCACGAACAACGTCAACAACATGTATATTAATACTCACGTCACGAAAAAAAATACACTTCAAAACGTTGGAAATGTAGATAAAAATACAAATAACAAAAATAAAAGTAAAAAAACAAAGCAAAAAGAAAAAAACTAAGTTAAACAGTAAAATCATACATACCGTTATCTTACATATTTAAAAAAAAGAAAAAGTATTTATGATGTAAATGATAACTTTATTAAACTTCAGGGTTATAACATTATTTGTTAGAAAATATTAAAAAAACTTTCTTAAAGTTCAAAGGCTACATTGTATGTTTATTCAATACCAACCAAAACCTAATATGTGGCCAAATTATGATTGTTTTTTACTACGTATCCAACTGGTTGCCACTGTGGTTGTTGTTGGTGGTGGTGCTGCTACTGGTGTTGTTGGTGCTAGTGATGTTGTTGGTGTTGTTGTTGTTGTTGCTACTGTTGTTGTTGTTGGTGGTGGTGGTGTTGTTGGTGGTGGTGGTGTTGGTGTTGCTGTAAAGTCATCAATACAATCGATTCCACATATTGTTGCACTTGATAATCAAATTAAGACAGATGTGTACGTGTGTGATATCAACGAACATTAAACAAACTCAATCGAATATTATTAATCAAACGATTACAATACCAAAGGAATTTACATCGTTTAAGCTCAATCCACCCGAAGTGAGCTCCCATCATATGGCCTATCACACAACTCTCCGCTCTCTCAATCTCAGAGTACCATTACAAATGCAAACACACATAATGAAATACATAGGAAAAACATCTATATATACTATCCAGATGTTCTCACGCGAGAACATCAAGTTCTCATGCAGCAACTCTAGGTTTTCACGCGATGAGATTTTTATTCATTATCTTGGAGTTCTCACATCCTTGTATTTCTCGTATGATTTGAATTTTTTGCTTTTCACTTAATATTGTAATCCATAAAGGATAGTTTCTTAGAATTTCCCCTATGGATTATGATATCAAGTTATGTTTGAATTCAGTCACTAATCTTCAAGAATTATCCGATATCCCGGTATCTGTCACTTCAATCTTCCCCCTAAGCTTCAACCTCCTCCTATTGTATAGCTTCATAAAGGATATCACGTCTGAATCAAGATTAAATTGTTCTATCTTGATTACTTACAGCTTAGATTGTATTATATGATAGAGATATCCAACTTCCATTTTGGATTCCTGAAGAACCTGATTCTTCAATCCGATGACAAGATTCTACGACAACGAACTAGATCATCTAAAGTATTCTTCCCCTTAAGTAAGATGTAAAGCACATATTTTCAGAGCAAGAATACCAAACAATCTTGATTCTTCACTTAATCAACCCGTTCGATCATTGTCCCCATCAGTAAGATAAGATAAGCCCACATTGTCAAGTTTCTATTCACAAACGACCCGAATCAAATGTTGTTGATATAGAATCTTGAACTTGATTAAACAACACAAAAACCCCAATTTAAGTACCAAACTTCAAATCATCCAGCATCTTACAGATATAGTTTATGGATGATGAAGTTTTAAAATTATGAAGTTTATGCATGAGAAAATTTTCGCAAATGCCGGTTATTGCTGCGAAGATTTTGCATTACACTTTTCTCATGAAAAGTTTTCTCATAAAAAGTTTTCTCATGGAAAGTTTTCTTATATAAAGTTTTCTCATGGAAAGTTTTCTCATGAAAAAGTTCTCACATGGAAAGTTCTCACATGGAAAGTTCTCACATGAAAGTTCTCGCATGATAGTTTTCAAATGAAAGTTTTCGAATGGAAAAGTTTTCTCATGAAAAGTTCTCTCATGGAAAAGTTCTCGCAAAATACGGTTATTTTTGCAAAGTTCTCGCACGATGCGGTAACTCCAGAGAAAACTTCAACCAAAATCGACTTTTATGATTCTGAATCACTGCTATGGTCTGAGATCTTCATTTTCCACTAAAAGTTGAAGATACCGTTCGTAATGATGTAACAAAGCCGATTTCATGTGTATTCACCCTCGGTTTCACCTACTTCTCCTTCGAAACAACTTGATCTAAACCTTTAAATCTTCAACCTCCATGTTTAACATCTTAAACAGATAATCGCGGAATGAAAATCCGTGTATCAAGAGCAACATCTTGTTCTGATACTATAAGGATTCTTATAAGTCTAATGCAGCCAAAACATCCAAAGTCTCTCTGCAAGCATGCACTAAAGAACTGAGTAGAAATGCTTCGGAAGTTTTACACCATGCACTAGAAATATTTAAGTGTAAAATCTTCCGAAGCCAAGACCAATATCTTCCGGAGCCAAAAGTGAAGTCTTATGAAGCTACAAAGACAAAGTCTTCCGAAGCCAAAGAGTGAAGACAGATTTCTTCCGAAGACTTTTAAAGATATGCCTTTATCTGATGTACTTTACCATAAAGCTGGACCACCTTTCCGCTGCAACTCTGTAAAGTCACCAACTTACATGAGTTGGTGAAAGGTCCATGCTTTTGGTAACTGTACATTGAGGTCTTGAGTCCATGCTTTCTACTTTATGTACTTTTATCCTTTTTGTAATATATTAGGATGTGAGTTATGGCTTGTCATAGTCACAAGTCAAAAGGCAGATATACCTTTTGACTCTACATTTGATTTTGTAGTTGTCTAGTCAATTGTATCCAGCTGGCCTTCAAAGTATGGATGGCTGTAGGATGTAGTATAAAGTATCTCAAGTACTTGTAACTTTCTATCGATGCTTTGTAACTTGTATTAGAACTTGAGAAGCAATATACAGCATTCTTGAAAACCAAATACTTGTGTTGTTTGTAATCTTGTTCTATCTCACTTTTACTTGTGTTCTTAGCATCTTTCATTAACAAGTTAACCAGTTCCCTATTTGATCTGTTAAGTGTTCTAAGCAACTCTCCTCATTGTGTTGTTGTGTTGTAAGTGCATACCCTTCACCGGTCCTGTATTTGGTATCAGAGCTTTTCAGGCTCTTGATATAAGATCTCACCATCTTAAGATCCCTCACATATACAAAATACTTAACAACTCAAATGGCAGCTATAACCAGAGCTGATATGGAAACTAGAACTATGACAATGTCTCCACTGATCACTCCTGAAGACTTTGATACTTGGTGTCAAAGAATGGAAGGCTTCACCAATTCTCAAGACTCCAGGATGTGGGACTCTGTTGTTGAAGGACCTTACATACCAAGCACCACTTCTACTACTGCTGGTGGTATGATTCCTAAGGCTGTGGCTGATTACTCTGAAGCAGATAGAAAGAGGATAGAGATTGATCAAAAAGCCATGACAGCCCCTCAAACTGCTTTTCCAAACTCCATCTACAGAGGCTTCAAGAAGTGCAAAACTGCCAAGCAACTATGGGAGGCACTAAAGCTAATGTATGCGGGGCCTACTGAAGCAAAGGAGAACAAGAAGGATCTCCTAAAGCAGTAGTTTGAAAACTTCACCTTCAAAGTAGGTGAAACCATGACTCAACAATACTTCAAGTATGTTGAGATTGTGGATACTCTAATGGATGTTGGAGTAACTCTTGGGAACAAGGACATTGTAAGGAAGTTTATGTCCTCTCTTCCTAGACAATGGACACATTATTGTGTTGTTATCAAGAGGACTGATAACCTTAAGACTCTTACTCTCACAGAGTTGTATGGTATTCTTAGTGGCTACCAAATGGAGATGAACATGCAAAACTCATCTGGTAACTCCAGGCTGAGTTCAGCCCTCCATGTGATGGAAAGGGAAAGAATTGAACAACAGCATCATCTTATATGCTTCCCTGACAACTCATAAAAGGGCCATTTCATCACCTTCCCAGAGACTCCAAGGAAAAGCTACACTCAAGGAAGTCCTTTCCAAGAGACAAGTTCTTCTCATGCCTTTGTCTCTGCTGATGAAACTTCAAGCAACTTTCTCTTCACTCTTAAAGATTTGGACTGTATCCATCCAGATGATTTGGAGTACATGGAGATAGTCTGGTAGATGACTCTTCTCACTTATAGAGCCAAGAAGTTCTACAAGAGGACAGGGAGAAAGTTTCCAAGCAATGCGGCCAGTGGAAAATTTGGGCTGGACAAAAGCAAAGTAAAGTGTTACAACTATAACCAGATGGGACACTTTGCAAGAGAGTGTAAGGTACCAAGGACAAATGGTGGCCAAGCACAAACCAGACCAAACTACACTGAGAAAGCCCCCCAGAATGAGAAGCCAAAGCAGCAAGCTACATTTGCTGTTGAAGAAGGAGGCTTTGACTGGAGCTTTCAAGTAGAAGATGCATCTCCAAACCAAGCACTCATGGCAAACCACGATGAAGCCAAGGTATTGGAACATCTTTGTACTCCTGAATGCATTGCTAAAGTTAATAGATACAGGTCCTATAACTTAGAAATGAGATCTGACCTTGAGTCCTTAAATATTTTAAAAGTTGATTTTAAAAGAGCTGAAAATGATTATAAACTAAAGATAGAGGACTTAGAGAAAAACATTTCAACTCTTAAACATGAGCATACAAACTACAGGACTCAGATCAAAGATCTCATTACTAAATTAACTGAATGCCAGGCTGAGCTTGTGATCAGCAAAGTCAAGGCAGAAAAATGTGTTCTTGAAGAAGAGACCTTCAAGAACATAATATCCTCATCCTTTCATGCAAAAGTTTGTTATCAAAATAAGCAGGGACTAGGATCTTGTGAGATAGCTACTCCACACACAATCTTGTCTGTAAGATCTCCTAGGTGTGAAACTTATGAAGATGAGCTTCCCCTCATAGATCCTGTGACTGAAGAGGATGAAGAGGAGATGGTGGAGAATGACTCTGAGAAGAGTGAAGAAGAGCATTCTAAGAAGGGTCACCATCCCTTTGAGGAGAGCAAAGATGTTGGGATGACCAAGTCAAGAAGAAAGAACTTGATCAGGAAAGCCAAAAGAAAGTCCAAAAAGGCTCAAGAGATCAAGGCTACCTTCAATTCTGCACAGAAACAAGTCTTCATCTCTGTAGGATTTGAAGTAGTAAAGGCTGAAGACACAAACTTGAACTCCATCAATAAGAGTACTAGTTCATGTCCAAATCATCCCATCATCAAGAAGAAGGCTGATCAGTTGTGCATTGCTGCTGTACAACCTGAACCATCCTGCTCCAAAGGTAGTTCTAACCCCACAAGAATTGCCATTGCATCTGCAGAGGTGAAGATGGAGAAGGAAAGTGATCAAGTTCAGCCTTGTTCACAAAGAAGAACTCCTAGAAGGAAGAAAATGGATTGTGTTATGTGTGGGAGTACCTCTCATCTTGCGAAAGATTGTGTTACAATCCAAGGAGTACTCTCCACATGACCAAGAAAGAAACTTCTAAGAGTTTGGAGAAGAAGAAGGAAGCTTCAAAAGGAAAATCTGTTTCCTTCGGAAGCTCCAAAATGAAGAAGAAGACAAGTGGAAACTTGCCTTCGGAAGAAAATTTGGTCTCGGTAGAAAGGAATACTTCCGAAGCACTGAAGCCTGCTGCAAGAAAAACAAGATCTTTCGAAGGGCCAGTCATCAAAACTTCCAAAGTCATCAAAACTTCTGAAGCATTAAAGGTCAATTCTAAGCTTCCAAAGGTGGTATGGAAGTCAAAGAAAGACCAAGCGGCTGAAAGTTCTTCATCAACATCAGCAAATGATCCCTCTAGCATGACTATAGGATCAATTACTATTGCATTGTCTTCAACTTCTTTTGATGAGCCCAAGACCAATGAGGCTTGGGTTTCCAAATGTATCTAATCATCTCTTTTGTGCAGGAACAGCTCAAGACAAACAGAAATGTATAGATTATTGATAGTGGATGTTCCAGGCACATGTCAGACAATAGGTCACTACTCCAAAAGTTTGAAAGAATTGATGGAGGAGCAGTTGCTTTTGGAGGAGATGCAGGAGGTTACATTACTGGAAGGGGTAAGGTCACAAATGGTAAGCTCAACATTGAGAAGGTAAACATTGTCAAGGAGCTTAGGTGCAATCTTCTGAGTGTATCCCATTTTTGTGATCAGAGTCATAACATGCTCTTTACTAAGCATGAGTGCATTGCTCTCACGCCCGGGGTGGTCATTCCTCATGAGCACATCTTGCTCAGAGCCCCCAGGAAAGGGAACATGTAAAAGATGGACTGACAAGAAACTTCTCCCTCAAGAGAAATTTTCTACTTTCTATCTAAAGCAAATAATGATGAATCTTTCCTTTGGCATAAAAAAATATGCCATGTAAACTTTAAAAATATGAATAAATTAATTAAAAATGATTTGGTAACTGGAATACCAAAGAAAGAGTTTACAAGTGATGACCACTGTGTTTCATGCCTAAAAGGGAAGCAACACAAGGTATCTTACAAGCCAAAGGAAAGAAACTCCATCATTAATCCCTTACACTTATTACATATGAATCTCTTTGGCCCCACTAGTGTAATGAGTCTAGGAAGGACCTCTTATTGTTTGGTGATCACAGATGATTTTACAAGATTCACTTGTGCAGGACCGGTGAAGGGTGGTCACTTACAACACAACAACACAAAGAGGAGATTAACCAAACTTAATCAAACAGTAAACTGGATTAACCACAAGTATGATACTAAGAACACAAGTAATAAGTAAGAGACAGAACAAGAGAACACAAGAGATTAGGTTTCAAGGATGCAGTATATTGCTTTCTCTAGTTCTATTACAAGTGTTACAAAGCATAATGGAAAGATACAAGAACATGGAATACTTATACTACAACCTACAGCCGGCTATACTTTGAAAGCCAGCTGGATACAATTGACTAGACACAAACAAAATCAATTGTAGAATCAAAAGGCATATCTGCCTTTTGACTTGTGACTATGACATGCCATAGCTCACATCCTAATATATTATAAAAAGGATAAAAGTACATAAAGTAGAAAGCATGGACTCAAGACCTAAATGTACAGTTACCAAAAGCATGGACCTTTCACCAACTCATGTAAGTTGGTGACTTTACAGAGTTGCAGCGGAAAGGTGATCCAGCTTTATGGTAAAGTACATCAGATAAAGGCATATCTCTAAAAGTCTTCGGAAGAAATCTATCTTCACTCTTTGGCTTTGGAAGACTTTGTCTTTGAAGCTTCGGAAGACTTCACTTTTGGCTTCGGAAGATATTGGTATTGGCTTCGGAAGATTTTACACTTAGAATATTTCTAGTGCATGGTGTAAAACTTCTGAAGCATTTCTATTTTAGTTCTTTAATGCATGCTTGCAGAGAGACTTTGGATGTTTTGGCTGCATCAGACTTATAGGAATCCTTACAAACTCCCCATAGGATGATGCTACCAAAACATTTAGAAGATCTTCAGATGTTTGTAGTCTTCAGCACAATGATGACCATACCCTTCTTCATTAGATGTTCAGGAATATTCAGACTTTCATAGTATCTTCTCATCTCAAAGAGATCATGCAGAGGTAGGTTGATTATGTCTTGTCATGTATAGACATTCTAAACACCTTGATCTCTGATCACATGCCATCTTTCTGGATTAGTAGTGAAGGTCCAGGATAAGATGGGTGTCTCAGCTGCAAGAAGAGCCACTTGAATTGGAGTTGATTGGGTTGCCTCTTCATGCACTTCCTCAGGTTGATCTGACTCAGCCTGAGGTGTAGAGGTGGATGATTTAGGTTTTTTCTTCTTAGACTTAGGTTTAGAATCCATCCTCTTCTTCCTCTTAGAAGACTTTAACTGAGAAGACTGGTCTGCAGCACCTTGTTGATCATCCTTGTCTTTCTCAGTTGGGTGTTCCTCCCTCACAGGTTCAGAAGGAGAGGGAGTTTGACCCTGCTGTGGATCAAAAGATGAAGCTTGCTGAGGCTCAGCATGAGGTCCGGGTTGTGTTGTCTCAGGTTGTTCAACCTTAACCTCCACTTCAGGTGGGATTTGACTTGGAGGAGAGTATAAGTCAATCAGCTCTCCACTCTTGATCTTCTGCTTGATTACCCTGATATGCTCATCCATTGTGGATAGAGACATAGGGCCAAGTCTCCTTCCAGAGAATCCATATAGCTTCAAGAAGCTCATCATCCTTCGTCTGTCAGCAGACTTCTTCATACTCTTTTGGATAATGGCTCTTGACTTTGCAACATCTTCCCTCATCTTTCTCTTTGTTGCTTTTTGTTCTTTGAGAACTTGAAGTTTAACCTGTTTGAGATACTCAAACTCAATGTACTCAAAGGACAAGGGAAGAAGTGCAGATGTTTGGTAGAGACCTGTGGCACTCAGGTAGTTGATCATGTTTTGTCTGTCTGTTTCTTTGTCTACCTGAGGTTCTTGTGTGGATGCTATAGTCTCTTGCACAGGGCTTTCTTGAACTGGAGAAAGAGTAGGAGCATGCTTGTATAGTCTTTTCTGTCTCTTCTCCTCTTTGAATTGGAGAAGTAACCTTGCATCCTCTTTTTCTTTCATCTCTCTTGACACTTCCATGTCAGCCAGTTCATTTAGTTGCTCCAAGGGGAGAGATATAATCTCATCTATGTCATAGTTCCTGGTCTGCAGGTAAGTAATCCTGACTGCCCTCAACTCATCATCTTGAGTGTTTGGTCTGGGGGCAGCCCTGATTGCAGCTTGCATAAAACCCGAAGACCCAGAGGAACTTTCTCCCCTTAGCTTCCTCTTCCTCTCTCTCTCCTCCTCCTCAATCTCCTTAGGAGTCAAAATCCTTTTCCCTTTGTCACGCACAGACCTTTGTGACTCAGGGTAGATAGAGGTTTGGCCTTCATTGCTTGGTGTAGCATCCATGCTCTGGCCAGAGAGAGGTTGTGAGACACATTCACCAGCAGGTGTTTCACCAAGGGAATGAATTTCTGAAGCAGTTGTTGGTGTGATAGGGCTCTCAGGCTCTATCACTAGGCCTTCAGCCAAGGTTTTCCCTTTAAAGCTAATCTCAGGGTCTGCCTCAGGATCCAGTTGACTAATGACATTACCTGATTGCCTTTGTCTCCTTCTTAGGCTGAACTCTTCAGTAATTCTGTCTTGAATTCTGAGTGCTTACCTGTCAGCTTGTCTTGATTTGCTTGGATTGACAAGTGGCATGTTGACCAGATCAAGACCTTCATAGTAGTTCAAGGTTTGAAAATCAAATACTTCTTGTTGCCCTTGAACTCTGTGAAAAATAAGGGCTCTTCTACCAGCATCATACCTCCACCCAATGATGTAGTTTGAAGTTCCTTGAGGTGGGGATGACATAGCCCTTGGTATACCTTCCTCAAAGAGACTCCTGATGATAGAGTCTATAAAGACCACATTAATGTGAACTTGAGGAAGTTGCTAAGTATGCACAATTGCAAGTGAGGATGGTGAGTCCTCAAAGTCCATACTCTATGAAGAACCCCAAGGAACCGTGTCTGTAATGACTTTCTCCCCCTTTTTGGTAGCATCACCCTCTTGCATAGGTGAGCTAGAGGTTAGGTCAACTACATTCACAGGTTCTTGTGTACCTGGTTGAGCTCTTCTTAAAGGTCTCCTAGCTAGTTTTTCCCTGAGATAAGATATCTCAAGTTGCTGATCATTGACCCTATTGTGAAGGGTAGTCACTTGAGATTCAAGGTGACTAACCTTAGAGACTAAATAGGAGCATATTTTTGACAGTTTTTGCACCTTTAGTCTCAGATTCCCCTCTTCTTCATCAGAAGAATCATTGGGGGATGAGATGATTGGACCAAAGTCCTCTCTCTCACCACCAGCTTCAGGTTCTTGGCTGCTGGATTTCCTCTGCTCATTGACATTCTCAGTTGAGATGTCAATGGGCTGAGTTGCCATGGTTGAGGTCTTAATAATGTAATCACTTGCAAAAGTGAGAGCCTCTTCCATACGGATATCCTGAACAAGTTCAGAAGTATCCACCTCAGTGATAGGTGACTGATGGGGGGCTAGACTGAGGAGACTCAGGAGTACTCATCTCTCTTTGAGTAGGGGAAGAGAAGAGAGACTCATGATACTCACTGAAACCTAAGTCTTCATCGGTATAGAAAGAAGGTTGGGAATGGGTTGATTTAGATCTAAAGGCTGGGGATGGTAACTGTCCCCTGAAGGTTGTTCACTTGAGTGTTGAGACTCAGAGTGAAGGCTTAAGGCAGTTGGGCTTGTGAGCTCATCAGGGTGAGCATGAGGAACCTCAGCCCTAATTGTTGAAGAGATGGGAGTGGTTTGCTCCTCAGGGGAAGTGGGAGCTCTAGTGTCCACTTCCTCCTGTATTGGTGAGTATATGGGGACCTGCACAGACTCAATAGCTTGAGCAGGGGTTCGTTTGGATTTTCTTTGGTAGGTGAGGGTTACTTGTGACCTTTTTGGTGGTAGAGAGGTAGAAGTTGTGGGTTCAACACTAGCTTGTGTTGCTAGGTTGTCACCTTGAGCAATGAGCTCTAACATTTTGGGGACAAGGGTTGTTTCTACCCCTGAGAAGCCTACAGTTGGCTTCTTCATGATTTTAAAGATGTCGGGCTTCATCTGTCCCAATTTAAGAATATTATCTGTTTCCCTCAACTGTGAGCCCAGTTCACAATTGAGAATGTGTTGAACATATCTAGAAAACATATAATACTCTAAGGAGTCCAAGTTAGCAAGCAAATTTGTATAGACAAATTGAGAGTACCTGAACTTGACCCCTTGAACCATTTCATGCACTATGAAGGAGAGATTCTCAGGAATCTGGTCCCACCCTCCATGCTTGTTTGACAAGCTGTGGATAACGACATGGAGTAGGTATTTCACTGGGATGAGACCTTCCCTTTCCTGAAGGTCTTTACAGAGAAATCTCCCTCATAGCCCATCTGCTCAAAGGAATGATTGACAGCTTCCTTTGGGAAGAACAACTCACCTTCTTCATCATCCAGCTATGTAACACCTGGTTATTTATGTATTTTGAAGACGAAGGAAGAAAAAGAAATAAAGTTCAAAGTCGAGGGACCAAACTCGCCAACGAGAGAAAGTTGGGGAAGTGGGAGTATTTAAGGGAGAGGGCAACCCTTACCCTCTCCCCACACCCACCAAAATCAGCCAAAGAAGAGAGAAGAGAAAAAGAGGAAGAAAAGTTGGTTCGGGTTGGTTCGAGTGAGCCAAAATCGTTGAGAAGCGAGTCAAATCGAAGCCCTTGTCGTTGTGCTCGTTTGTGTGAGTTCTAGGACCCCTCCTTTAAACGTTTTTGAATGATTTGGGGCTAGAAAATATCTGAAAATTGGGTTTTTGAGTGTGTGCATGTTTGACCCGTTTGTGTATGTGTATGTGTGTGTATGATGCGTTTGAGTCTTGATTGTGAGCTTGTGTGTGCTTGAATGGTGTTGTGGTATGCATCCCTAAGGTCTAGGATGGTTGATTTAGGCTTAGAATGGGTTTGGATGAGCTTGGAGGCCGAAAATGGCAGATTGGGTTCGGGATGAACTCCTTTCTGCATCAGCTAGGGCTAGGCGACCGACTGAAGGCCATACGGCCGACTGAGGGGCGATTGAGGTTCATTCGCACGATTAGGGTTCAGTCGCACGATTGATAGTTCATTCGCACGACTAAGGTTTCATTCGTACGATTGGGGGTCCAGTCGCATGGGGAGTCATATGACTGAGGGTCCAGTCGCATAGGTGATTAGTCGCATTGGTTCCAATCGCTTGGGATTTATTCGCATTAGTCCCATCGGCATGAGGTCCATACGCACGACTGGATGTCCATTCGCATAGATGTTCATCCGCATGAGTCCAATCGCATGATGTTCAGTCGCCTGGAGGCCATGCGACTGAAGGGTGTCCATACGCCCGAATAGGTCTGTTGCACCCGAGGAGAAGTGTAGTTTAGCTGTTGACTTTCGGGGGAAAGTGCCGATGTAAGTTTTGACGTAAAGGTTCCCGTAAGTTCATGTAGGGTGACGATTGAGGCCTTAAAGAGCATGTAGGGCATGATGATGATGATATTGCATGTTTATGCATGATGCATGTTATGTATGTATGATGTTGCCCTGTATGACGTGATGACTGTGCATGTTAATGTTTCTTATTATGATGTATGTTTATCTTTCCTGTGGCTTTACTTGTTATGATAATGAATGAAATGAAGTATTACGTAACGTAAAGTGGAAGATAATGAAAAGTGAAACATGATGAATGCATGCATTATTGAACGAGGAAAGTAATGAAAGTCTTGCAAGTATTGGATATCGGGACACGCCATTAAAAGGTGTTAGCCCAACGGTGTGTGGGTTTGCTACCCCGGGAGGATGCACATTGGGGTCCTTCTCTGTGATCGACCATTTATATAGAACCTCTACCGCTTACCTCTAGTACTGTGGCACCATGTTTAGCTGTCTATTTATAGACATCGGCCCTGTAGCTAAATAGTTCATGGTGTAGCATATGGTATTGGTACGGAAGATATCTGAGGCGCAAGAAAAGATATAAAGATGAATGAACGAATGAAGAAGATAATATAACTATTATCTATGTGTACGTATGATGTATGATCACATGAAAGAAAAGAACGGTTTTAACGAAAGAAAAGTATGTTTTATTTTATAAAACTAGAACTCACTCAGCAACGCTGACTTTGATGTGTTTCCAGTTGGTAGGCAATGACTGCTGAGGATGGCAAGAGGTGACTACTCAGCTCTTTTGGGATGACATCATTTATTTAACGCTTTTGTGATGTAATGCAACAATGTATTTTGTAACCGATTGACGCCGTATTATTTGGCAAAAGTTTTTATAATGAAATGAGATGTCATTTTTGAATGTTTCCGCTGCAATATTTTCATGAGGCAAATGTAATTATATGTTTTATGTGCGATGAGGATCCAACTGTAAGTGTCCCGTGAACAGGGCCTTACAAGCTGCAAGTGAGTGTTGATGATGGCCGGAGTGAAGAAGATTGTCCTCCCTTGCACTGTGGCAGACAATGCCTTCTCCCCATCCATGATGACCTCTTGACAGGTCTTCCAAAATTCAAGCAGATGATCCTCATAGAGAGTAGGATCAATGGTTAGGGAGGTGAAGTAGTTTGATAAAGCTAGAAACAGCAAATCTCTGAGAAACTATCATCTTTCTTAGAGCTTAACAGAGCAACCTGATTGTGTTGCCTGTGAAGTTGCATGGAGAAATCTGGGTTGTTTCGGCGGTTAAGGTTGGCCATTTTAGAAGCTTAAGGATGAAGAAAGATGAAAAGCAAAGGTGGTTTGGAAATTAGGTTTGAGGAATAGTAGAATTGAAGAAGATAGTGAGAGAGAGGGGGAACCAATGGGTATTTATGTGAAAAGAATTTGAACCAAAGTCAATGAAAGAGGATAAACTTTGAAATCCGAATGTCGGTCCCACCTTTGAAAAAGTAGTTTACTTTTGCTCAAAAAGTAATTTTCTCGGAATTCGAAAAGCTTCCGAAGGTAAATTATATTCGGAAGTTTTAATGAAAAAGCTTCCGAAGCTAATATGGCTTCGGAAGAATTTTCTGAGAGTTTTGAAAATTTTGCTTCGAAAGAGAAATAAAAACTTGAATGCATTGTATATAAGACAACAAAGCTTCCGAGAGTTAATTTTGCTTCGGAAGGAAAAAGTCCTTGAAAACAAATAAGTGTCTGAGACAAGTATTTAAGCTTCGCAAGATAGATTGAAACTTCTTCCGAAGGTAAAATTTCTTAGACAGTTATTTATTTTTAAGACATGATTTGCTTCGGAAGATAAAAACATATCTTCCGAAGGATCAGAAAATCTTCAAGAATCAAAGGAAAATCTTTAAAAAGGATTTATTTATCCAAAGAAAACATGAGCTTATGAAAGTGATGAACTAGACAACTTAGGACTCACATATTTTAAGAAATAATTAGAATTAGTTTTAAGAAAGATCTACTCAAAGTTAATCATCCCAATAGCTGATATTAGATATTTAAATCTCTGTTGATCAAAAGCTTTTGTAAACAGATCAACATATTATTCATTTGTATGAACTTTGACTAGTTTAATTAATCCCTTTTCATAGTTATCTCTTATTAAATAATACCTGATATTGATGTGTTTGGTCCTTGAGTGCTGCACAGGATTTTCTGTGATAGAGATAGCACTATTGTTGTCTATGTGAATGGGAGTCTCCTTGAAGTTAAATCCATAGTCCAGCATCTGATTTTGAATCCAAAGCACTTGACATAGCAACTTGCAGCAGCAATGTATTCAGCCTCAGTAGTTGATGCAGACACACATGATTGTTTCTTGCATTGCCATGAGACAACCCTTCCACCAAAGAATGACATCCTCCAGATGTAGACTTTGCAGTCATGTTGTAACCACCATAATCACTATCTGTATAAGCATACAGATTGAAGTCAGGATTCTTTGGATACCATAAACCAAGTGTTGAAGCACCTTTGAGGTATCTTAGAATCCTCTTGACAATGATGAGGTGACACATCTTAGGGTTGGCTTGATATCTTGCACAAATACATGTAGCAAACATGATATCAGGCCTGCTAGTAGTAATATACATAAGAGACCCAATCATAGCCCTTAATAAGTGTTCATCTACACACTCCCCCTCAAGATCAGGTCCAAGAGAGTGGTTTCTGGCTATGGGTGTCTTAACAATCTTACAATCAGTCATGTTGAACCTCTTGAGTATGTCCTGAACATACTTTGACTGACTTATGAAGATACCATCTTCAACTTGCTTCACTTGAATTCCCAGAAAGAAATTGAGTTCTCCCATTGCACTCATTTCAAATCTGTCTTTCATCAGCTTCTCAAAGTATTTGTAGAGCTTTGGATTAGTTGAACCAAAGATGATGTCATCCACATACACTTGAACTAACAATATGTCATTTCCCTGTCCTTTGATGAAGAGAGTTCCATCTATAGTACCTCTCCTGTATCCATGTTTGCAAAGATACTCAGACAATGTCTCATACCACTTTCTGGGTGCCTGATGCAGCCCATAAAGAGCTTTGTCAAGCTTGCAGACATAATCAGGATGATGAGGGTCTACAAAACCAGGTGGCTGTTTGACATACACCTCTTCATCAATCACTCCATACAAAAAAGCACACTTCACATCAAGTTGAAAGACCTTGAAGTTCTTGGATGCAGCAAATGCCAGGAATATCCTAACAGCTTCTAATCTAGCTACTGGAGCAAAGACATCGGTGTAGTCAATCCTTTCTTCTTGTGAGTATCCTTGAACAACTAGTCTAGCCTTGTTCTTGATGATAATGCCTCTATCATCCTTCTTATTCCTAAACACCCATTTGGTTCCAATGGTAGTCTTCCCATGAGGAAGAGGACAAAGGTTCCAAACTTTTTGCCTTTTGAATTGAAGCAACTCTTGTTGCATAGCTTCAACCCAACTTCCATCCTTTAGAGCCTCATCAACTTTCTTTGGCTCTATCTGGGATAAGAAACAAGAGTGAAGACAAACATTTGCTTCATGGGTTTGTCCTCTTGTTCTTACCCCTGTGACAACATCTCCAATGATGTTTGTGGTGGGGTGAGACTTGTGGATCCTAAGCTGAGGGATCACAACAAGTTGCTGAGAAAGATCTCAATTTGAGAAATTTAGATCTGGCATAGATGTTTCACCCTCCACATCACCACACTTATCAAGATTTACTTGATCCAATGAGTGTGTGACATCATTGATGTTGTCATCTATGGTGTGGTTATTAGCATCAAGGAATTCTTGATCACTTTCACCACCACCATTGTTGTCTTCCACAATTGAGGTATCTTTATCTGGTTGTTGAGCCTCTGAGCTGGAATTTGAAGGCACCTCAGATGTATCAGCTGAGTTTGTCATTGTTGTGTTGATAGAAACCTCATTTGCTGAAGTAGTTCCAACTGGAGCTGAAGATGTATGAGTTGAAGGTCTTCTTAGCTCAAATCTTGGATCAGGATCACCTGTATTTAAATTTTCTGCAGATCCTGAAACATTCTCATAAATTTGTTAAAACAGTTGGTAACTAAATCAAGATCAAATAGCCAATCAGGACCAGAACCAGCCACACAGGGTGTGTGTTCATTGAAAGTCACATTGGCTGACTCCTCAACAATTCTAGTTCTGAGAATGTATACTCTATAAGCCTTAGCTTGGGAAGAGTATCCAATGAAGTGTCCATCATCTGATTTCTCAGCAAATTTGGCAATTTGATCTTTGGTATTCAAGATGGTGCAAGGACATCCAAATGACCTGAGAAAGCCAATGAAAGGTTTTCTCTTGTGCCAAAGTTCATAAGGAGTCTTACCATGTGTCTTAACTACTAAAACTATGTTTTGCACATAGCAAGCAGTGTTTACTGCCTCTGCCCAGAAGGTGATGGGCAGTTTAGAGTCAGACAACATAGTTCTTGCAGCTTCAATTAGTGTCCTGTTTCTCCTCTCAGCAACACCATTTTGCTGAGGAGTCCTGGGAGCACTATATTGTCTTGTAATACCTTTTTCATCACAAAATGTATCAAGGGTTTGATTCTTGAATTCAGTCCCTTGATCACATCTTATGGTTTTACCTTGTGATCACTTTGATTCTCAATTTTTAAGATGAAATTCTTCAGAATCTCAGGGGTCTCATCCTTAGTTCTAAGAAAGAAAACCCAAGTGAATCTTGTAAAATCATCTGTGATCACCAAACAATAAGAGGTCCTTCCTAGACTCATTACACTGGTGGGGCCAAAGAGATCCATATGTAATAAGTGTAGGGGAGTAGTGATGGAGTTCCTTTCCTTAGGCTTGTGAGATACCTTATGCTGCTTCCCTTTCAGGCATGCAACACAATGATCATCACTTGTAAACTCTTTCTTTGGCATTCCAGTTACCAAATCATGTTTATTAGTTTATTCATGTTCTTAAAGTTTACATGGCACATTCTTTTATGCCATAGGAAAGACTCATCACTATTGGCTTTAGACAGAAAGCATGAAACTTCTCCAGAGGGAGATGTTTCTTGCAAGTCCATCTTGTACATGTTCCCTTTTCTGGGGGCTCTAAGCAGGATGTGCTCATGAGGAATGACCACTCCAGGCTTGAGAACAATGCACTCATGCTCAGTAAAGAGCATGTTATGACTCTGATCACAAAATTAGGATACACTCAGAAGATTGTACCCAAGCTCCTTGAAAAAGTTTACCTTTTCAATGCTGAGCTTACCATTTGTGACCTTGCCCTTCCAGAAATGTAACCACCTTCATCTCCTCCAAAAGCAACTGGTCCTCCATCAATTCTCTCAAAGTTATGGAGTAGTGACCTATTGCCTGTCATGTGCCTGGAACAACCACTATCAATGATCCAGACATTCTTGTTTGTCTTGAGCTTTTCCTGCACAAAGAAAATGATTATTTACATTTGGAAACCCAAGCCTTGTTTGTCTTGGGCTCACTAAGTATAATAAAAGGTAATGCAACAGTAATAGATCCTATGGTTGTGCTAGGAGGATCTTGAGCTGTTGTTGATGGAGAATTTTTAGTCACTTGGTCTTTCTTAGACTTCCACACCACCTTTGGAGTCTTGGACTTGACCTTCAAAACTTCGGAAGATTTTGGGACTTCGGAGTTTTGATGACTGAACCTTCAGAAGATTCTGCAGTCACTGCAGCAGACTTCAGTGCTTCGGAAGAATTCCTTTCTTCCGAGACCAACTTCTCTTCCGAAGGTAATTTTCCATTTTCCTTCTTCTTAGATTTGGAGCTTCCGAAGGAAACAGATTTTCCTTCCGAAGCTTGAATCTTCTTTGAACTCTTTGAAGTCTTTGTCTTGGTCATATGGACAGTACTTTTAGGATTGTATGGACAATCCTTGGCAATGTGAGAGGTACTTTCACACATGACACACACCATTTTCTTCTTCACAAGAGTCTTCTTATAAGAACAAGACTGTCTTTGGTCACATCCCTTCTCCACCTTCATCTTTTCAGATGCTGAGACAGTCCTTATGGGCTGAGAACTGTTCTTGGAGTTTGATGGTCCAGGCTGTGCAGCAGTGGTACACAGCAGATCAGTCTCTTCTTGGTACTGAGATGATTTAAACAAGAACCAGAACTCTTAGCTGAAGAGTTTTGGTTAATGTCTTCAGTCTTTACTACTTCAAACCCTGCAAAGATAAAAACTTGTTTCTGCTTAGAATCAAAAGTAGCATTGATCTCTTGAGCCTTCCTTGCTTTTCTTTTGCTCTTCCTGATCAAGTTCTTTCTCATTGACTTGGTCATCACAGTAATCTTCTTCTCCTCAGAAGGATAGTGGCCCTTCGTAGAATCCTCCTCTTCATTCTTCTCAGAGGAATTCTTCACTATCTTTTCTTCATCCTCTTCACTCATAGGATCTATGAGAGGAAGCTCATCTTCACAAGTTCCACACCTAGGAGATCTTACAGACAAGATTGCGTGTGGAAGAGCTATCTCATTGGATCCCAGTCCCTGCCTATTTTTATAACACACTTTGTTGTGCAGGGATGAGGATATCATGTTCTTGAAGGTCTCTTCTTCAAGAACACTCTTTTTTGTCCTGGCTTTGTTGATCACAAGCTCAGCCTGGCACTCAGTTAGCTTGATTATGAGATCTTTGATTTGAGTCCTAAAATCTGTATGCTCATGTTTTAGAACTGAAATGGTTTTCTCTAAGTCCTCTATCTTTAGTTTATAATCATTTTCAGACTTTCTAAAATCAGATTTGAAAATGTTTAAGGACTCAAGATCAGATCTCATCTCCAAGTTATAGGACCTGTATCTATTAACTTTAGCAATACATTCAGGAGTACAGAGATGTTCTAATACCTTGGCTTCATCATGATCTGCCATTAGTGCTTGGTTTGGAGAAGCAACTTCCATCTGAAAGCTCCAGTCAAAGCCTCCTTCTTCAACAGCAACAGCAGCTTGTTGCTTTGGCTTCTCATTCTGGGGGGCTTTCTCAGTGTAGTTTGGTCTGGTTTGTGCTTGGCCACCATTTGATCTGGGTGCCTTACATTCTCTGGCAAAGTGGCCCATCAAGTTACAGTTGTAACATTTGACTTTGCCTTTGTCCAAGCCAAACTTTCCACTGGTTGCATTGCTTGGAAACTTCCTTCCAGTTCTCTTGTAGAACTTCTTGGCTCTGTGAGTGAGGAGAGCCATCTGCTGGACTATTTCCATGTATTCCAGATCATCTGGATGGATACAATCTAGGTCTTTAAGAGTGAAAAGAGAGTTGTCACAGCTTTCATCAGAAGACACAAAAGCTTGGGAAGAGCTTGTCTCTTGGAATGGGCTTCCTTGAGTGTAGTTCTTCCTGGGTGTCTCTGGGAAGGTGATGAAAGGACCCTTTGGTGAATTGTCAGGGTAGCATATGAGATGATGCTGGGGTTCTATGCTATCTCTTTCAACCATGTGCAGGGCTGAACCCAATTGATTGTTGGAGTTGCCAGATGAACCTTGCATGTTCATCTCCATCTGGTAGCCACTGAGAATCCCATATAACTCTGTCAGAGTAAGAGTTTTGAGATTTTCAGTCCTCTTGATCACCACACAATAGTGTGTCCATTGCCTAGGAAGTGAGGACATGAACTTCCTTACAATGTCTCTATTCTCAAGTGGAATTCCTCCATCCACAAGGGTATCCACTATCTTAACATACCTGAAGTATTACTGAGTCATGGTTTCACCTGTTTTGAAGGTGAAGTTTTCAAACTGCTGCGTCAAAAGATTCTTCTTGTTCTTCTTGGCTTCAGAGGAGCCTTCATACATCAGTTTTAGTGCATCCCACAACTGTTTAGCTGTTTTACACTTCTTGAAACCTCTGTACACAGAGTTTGGAAGGGAAGTTTGGAAGGGCAGTTTGAAGGGCTATCATGGCTTTTCTGTCAATCTCTACTCTCTTCCTATCTTCATCAGAGTAGTTAGCCACATCTTTGGGGATCATACCAGCACCAGTAGCAGAAGGAGTGCTGGGTATGAAAGGTCCATTTTCAACAGACTCCCACATTCTTGAGTCTAGAGACCTGATGAAACCTTCCATTCTCATGCACTAGGTATCAAAGTCATCAAGAGTGATCAGTGGGGACTTGTTCATGGTTCCAGTTTCTATATCAGTCTTGGAAATGGCTGCCATTTGAAAAGTTTAGTATTTGTGTGTGTGAGGGATCTTAAGATGATGAGATCTTATATCAAGAGCCTGAAAAGCTCTGATACCAATTACAGGACCGGTGAAGGGTGGTCACTTACAACACAACAACACAAAGAGGAGATTAACCAAACTTAATCAACCAGTAAACTGGATTAACCACAAGTATGATACTAAGAACACAAGTAATAAGTAAGAGACAGAACAAGAAAACACAAGAGATTGGGTTTCAAGGATGCAGTATATTGCTTTCTCAAGTTCTACTACAAGTGTTACAAAGCATAATGGAAAGATACAAGAACATGGAATACTTATACTACAACCTACAGCCGGCTATACTTTGAAAGCCAGCTGGATACAATTGACTAGACACAAACAAAATCAATTGTAGAATCAAAAGGCATATCTGCCTTTTGACTTGTGACTATGACATGCCATAGCTCACATCCTAATATATTACAAAAAGGATAAAAGTACATAAAGTAGAAAGCATGGACTCAAGACCTCAATGTACAGTTACCAAAAGCATGGACCTTTCACAAATTCATGTAAGTTGGTGACTTTACAGAGTTGCAGCGGAAAGGTGATCCAGCTTTGTGGTAAAGTACATCAGATAAAGGCATATCTCTAAAAATCTTCGGAAGAAATCTGTCTTCACTATTTGGCTTCGGAAGACTTTGTCTTTGAAGTTTCGGGAGACTTCATTTTTGGCTTCGGAAGATATTGGTCTTGGCTTCGGAAGATTTTACACTTAGAATATTTCTAGTGCATGGTGTAAAACATTCGAAGCATTTCTACTTCAGTTCTTAATGCATGCTTGCAGAGAGAATTTGGATGTTTTGGCTGCATCAGACTTATAGGAATCCTTACAACTTGGGTCTTCTTTCTTAGAACTAAGGATGAGACTCCTGAGATTCTAAAGAATTTCATCTTAAAGATTGAGAATCAATGCGATCACAAGGTCAAAACCATAAGATGTGATCAAGGAACTGAATTCAAGAATCAAATCCTTGATACATTTTGTGATGAAAAAGGTATTACAAGATAATATAGTGCTCCCAGGACTCCTCAGCAAAATGATGTTGCTGAGAGGAGAAACAGGACACTAATTGAAGTTGCAAGAACTATGTTGTCTGACTTTAAACTGCCCATCACCTTCTGGGGAGAGGCAGTAAATACTGCTTGCTATGTGCAAAATAGAGTTTTAGTGGTTAAGACACATGGTAAGACTCCTTATGAACTTTGGCACAAGAGAAAACCCTTCATTTGTTTTCTCAGGTCATTTGGATGTCCTTGCACCATCTTGAATACCAAGGATCAAATTGCCAAGTTTGCTGAGAAATCAGATGATGGACACTTTATTAGATACTCTTCTCAAGCTAAGGCTTATAGAGTATACAATCACAGAACTAGAGTAGTTGAGGAGTCAGCCAATGTGACTTTCAATGAGCACACTCCCAGTGTGAAAGGTTCTGGTCCGGATTGGCTATTTGATCTTGATTTAGTTACCAACTCTTTTAACAAATCTTGTGAGAATGTTTCAAGATTTATAGATATAGTACCAACAGGTGATCCTGACCCAAAATTTAAGCTAAGAAGACCCTCAGGTTACACATCTTCAGCTCCAGTGGTAACTATTCCTGTAAATGAAGCTTCTACTAGCACATCAATGACAAATCCTGTTGATGCTTCTGGGGTGCCTTCAAATTTCAGCTTAGAGGCACAAAACTCAGAAGAAGGAGCTTCAAATGTTGGAGAAAATGGTGGTGGTGAAAGTGATCAAGAATTTCTTGATGCTGATAACCACTGCATTGAAGACAACATCAATGATGTCACACACTCATTGGATCAAGTCAATCTTGATAAGTGTGGTGATGTGGAGGGTGAATCTTCTTTGCCAGATAAAAAATTTTCAAATCTAGATCTCTCTAAGCAACTTGCTGTGATCTATCAGCTAAGGATCCATAAGTGTCATCCTACCACAAACATCATTGGAGATGTTGATTCAGGGGTGAGAACAAGAGGACAAACCCATGAAGCATATGTTTGTCTTCACTCTTGTTTTTGTCCCAGATAGAGCCAAAGAAAATTGATGAGGCTCTTAAGGATGGAAGTTAGGTTGAAGCTATGCAAGAGGAGCTGCTTTAATTCAAAAGGCAAAAGGTTTGGAACCTATGTCCTCTTCCTCAAGGGAAGACTATCATAGGAACCAAATGGGTTTTTAGAAACAAGAAGGATGATAGAGGACTTGTCATCAAAAACAAGGCAAGACTAGTTGTTCAAGGATATACTCAAGAAGAAGGAATTGACTATACAGATGTTTTTGCTCATGTGGCAAGACTTAAAGCTGTTAGAATATTCCTAGCTTTTGTTGCATCCAAGAATTTCAAGGTCTACCAACTTGATGTCAAGTGTGCTTTTCTTTATGGGGTGATTGATGAAGAGGTATATGTCAGACAACCACCTGGGTTTGCAGGCTTGATAAAGCTCTATATGGGCTGCACCAAGCACCAAGAAAGTGGTATGAGACTCTATCTCAGTATCTCTGTCAACATGGCTACAAAAGAGGCACTATAGATGGAACTCTCTTTATTAAAGGAACAGGAAATGACATAATGGTAGTTTAAGTATATGTAGATGACATTATCTTTGGTTCAACTAATCCAAAGCTCTGCAAAGACTTTGAGAAGCTGATAAAGGACATGTTTGAAATGAGTGCCATGGGGGAACTCAATTTCTTTCTAGGAATTCAAGTGAAGCAAGTTGACAATGGCATCTTCATAAGTCAGTCAAAGTATGTACAGGACATACTTAAAAGGTTTAACATGACTGATTGTAAGGTTGCTAAGACACCCATAGCCAGATCTCACTCCCTTGGACCTGATCTTGAGGGGGAGTGTGTTGATGAACACCTTTATAGGGCAATGATTGGGTCTCTTATGTACCTCACAGCTAGCAGGCCATATATCATGTTTGCTACATGCATTTGTGCAAGATATCAAGCCAACCCCAAGATGTCACATCTGGTTACTGTCTAAAGAATTTTAAGATATCTCAAAGGTGCTCCATCACTTGGCCTTTGGTATCCAAAGAATTTTAACTTTAATCTGTATGCTTATACAGATAGTGACTATGGTGGTTGCAACATGACTGCAAAGTCTACATCAGGGGGATGTCAATTTCTTGGTGGAAGAGTAGTCTGAATACATTACTGCTGCAAGTTGCTGTGCTCAAGTGCTTTGGATTCAAAATCAGATGCTGGACTATGGATTTAACTTTAAAGACACTCCCATCCACATAGATAACAATAGTGCTATCTCCATCACAGAGAATCCTGTGCAACACTCAAGGACAAAGCACATTAATATCAGGTATCATTTGATTAGATATAACTTTAAAAAGGGATTAATCAAACTAGTCAAAGTTAACACAAATGAAAAATATGTTGATCTGTTCACCAAAGCTTTTGATGAGCAGAGTTTTAAATATCTTGTATCAGCTATTGGGATGATTAACTTTGAATAGCTTTTCTTAAAAACTTAATCATATTTATTTCTAAAACCTGTGTGTCCTAAGTTGTCTATTATATCACCTTCATAAGCCCTTTGTTTTCTTTGGAAGAAAAATCTTTTCAAAAGACTTTTCTTAGATTATTGAAAATCTTGATCTCTTCGGAAGACTTTGAAATTACCTTCGGAAGTAGTTTATGTCTTAGTAAACAAATAATAATTTCAGTAATTTTACCTTCGGAAGAAATTTCTGATATATCTTCCGAAGCTTAAAATCAACTTAAGTACTTTGTATGTTTTCAAAGAACAAGTTTCTTCCGAATGCAATATACCTTCGGAAGTATTTATTCTTCTTAGAATAAACAATCTATCAGTATAAAACTCTCTTCCGAAGCAAAATTTTTAAAAACCTTTGAAATCTCTTCTGAAGCCAATTTACCTTCGGAAACTTTTTCTTCAGAACTTCCGAAGCAAATAACCTTCGGAAGATGTCTCGACTTCCAAGAAAACTACTTTTTGGGAAAAAGTAAACTACTTTTCAGAGGTGGGACCGACATCCGGATTTTAAAGTTTATCCTTTTTCATTAACTTTGTCTCAAATCCTTGTTCACAAAATTGCCCAACGGTTCCCCCCTCTTTCACTATCTTCCTCAATTACACTTTTCCTTAAACCTAAATTCTCCCAAACCGCCTTTTGTTTCTTCATCTTTCTTCATCCTTAAGCTTCTAAAATGGCCAACCTAAACATCAGAAACAACCCAGATTTCTCCATGCAACTTCACAGGCAACATAACCAAGTTGCTCTGTTAAGCTCTGAGAAAGATGAAAGTTTCTCAGAGATTTGCCGTTTCTTAGCTCTATCAAATTACTCTACCTCCCTAACCATTGATCCTACTCTCTATGAGGATCATCTGCTTGAATTTTGGAAGACCTGCCAAGAGGTCATTATGGATGGGGAGAAGGCACTATCTGCCACAGTGCAAGGGAGGACAATCTTCATCACTCCGGTCATCATAAACACCCATTTACAGCTGGATGATGAAGAAAGTGAGTTGTCCTTCCCAAAGGAAGCTGTATCATTCCTTTAAGCAGATGGACTATGAGGGAGATTTCTTTTTAAAGACCTTCAGGAAAGGGAATGTCTCATCCCAGTGGAAATACCTGCTTCATGTGGTTATCCACAGCTTGTCAAACAAGCATGGAGGGTGGGACCAGATTCCTGAGGATCTCTCCTACATAGTACATGGAATGGTTCAAGGGGTCAAGTTCAAGTACTCTCAATTTGTCTATACAAATTTGCTTGCTAACTTGGACTCCGTAGAGTATTATATGTTTCCTAGATATGTTCAACCCATTCTCAACTGTGAACTGGGCTCACAGTTGAGGGAAACAGATAATATTCTTAAATTAGGACAAATGAAGCCTGGCATTTTTAAAATTATAAACAAGCCAACTGTAGGCTTCTCAGGGGTAGAAACAGCCCTAGTCCCAAAAATGTTAGAGCTCATTGCTCAAGGTGACAAACTAGCAACACAAGCTAGTGTTGAACCCACACCTCTTACCTCTCAACCACCAAAAAGGCCCCAAGTCACCCTCACCTACCAAAGAACCAAACAAACCCTTGCTCAAGCTATTGAGTCTGTGCAGGCCCCCATATACTTACCCATACAGGAGGAAGTGGACACTAGAGCTCCCACTTCCCCTGAGGAGCAAACCATTCCCATCTCTTCAACAATCAGGGCTGAGGTTCCTCATGCTCACCCTGATGAGCTCACAAGCCCAACTGCCTTAAGCCTTCACTGTGAGTCTCAACACTCAAGTGTACAACCTTCAGGGGACAGTTACCATCCCCATCCATTAGACTTAAATCAACCCATTCCCAACCTCTCATTCTATTCTGATGAAGACTTAGGTTTTAGTGGGTACCATGAGTCTCTCTACTCCTCCCCTAGTCAAAGAGAGATGAGTACTCCTGATTCTCCTTTGTCTAGCCCACATCAGTCACCCATAACTAAGGTGATACTTCTGAACCTGTTCAGGATATCCATATGGAAGAGGCTCTCACTTCTGCAAGTGATTACATCATTAAGACCTCAACCATGGCAACTCAGCCCATTGACACCTCAACTGAGGATGTCAATGTGCAGAGGAAATCCGGCAGCCAAGAACCTGAAGCTGGTGGTGAGAGAGAGGATTTTGGTCCAATCATCTCATCCCCCAATGATTCTTTTGATGAAGAAGAGGGTAATCTGAGACTAAAGGTGCAAAAACTATCAAAAACTTGCTCCTATTTAGTCTCTAAGGTTAGTCACCTTGAATCTCAGGTGACTACCTAGCATAATAGGGTCAACGATCAGCAACTTAAGATATCTTATCTCAGGGAAAAACTAGCTGGGAGACCTTTAAGAGCTCAACCAGGAACACAAGAACATGTGAATGTGGTTGACCTAACCTCTAGATCACCTATGCAAGAGGGTGATGCTATCAAAAAGGGGGAGAAAGTCATTACAGTCATAAAACCTAGGAGTTCTTCAGGGAGTATGGACATTGAGGATTCACCATCCTCACTTACAACTGTGCATACTCAGCAACTTCCTCAAGTTCACATTAATGTGGACATAATTGACTCTGTCATTAGGAGTCTCTTTGAGGAAGGCATTCCAAGGGCTGTGTCATCTCCACCTCAAGGAACTTCAAACTACATTATTGGGTGGAGGTATGATGCTGATAGAAGAGCCCTCATTCTTCACAGAGTTCAAGGGCAGCAAGAAGTGTTCAATTTTCAGACTTTGGACTACTATGAAGGTCTTGACCTGATAAACATGCCACTTGTCAACCCAAGCAAATCAAGACAAGCTGACAGGTTAGCACTCAGGATTCAAAACAGAATTACTGAAGAGTTCAGCCTTAGAAGGAGACAAAGGCAATTAGGTAATGTCATTGGTCAACTGGTTGCTGAGGCAGACCCTGAGATTAGCTTCAAAGGGAAAACCTTAAATGAAGGCCCAATGATAGAGCCTAAGAGCCCTGTCACACCAACAACTGCTTCAGAAATTCATTCCCTCAGTGAAACCCCTGCTGGTGAAAGTGTCTCACAACCTCTCTCTAGCCAGAGCTTGGATGCTACACCAAGCAATGAAGGCCAAACCTCTATCCACCCTGAGTCACAAAGGTTTGTGGGTGATAAAGGGAAAAGGATCTTGACTCCTGAGGAGATTGAGGAGGAGGAGAGAGAGAGGAAGAGGAAGCTAAAGGGAGAAAGTTCCTCTGGGTCTTCAGGATTTATGCAAGCTGCAATCAGGGCTGCCCCCAGACCAAACACTCAAGAAGATGAGTTGAGGGCAGTCAGGATTATTTACATGCAGACTAGGAACTATGACATAGATGAGATTATATCTCTCCCCTTAGAGCAATTAAATGAACTAGCTGACATGGAAGTGTCAAGAGAGATGAAGGAAAAAGAGGATGCAAGATTATTTCTCCAATTAAAAGAAGAGAAGAAACAGAAAAGATTATACAAGCATGCTCCAACTCTCTCCCCAGTTCAGGAAAGTCTTGTGCAAGAGGATGTGGCTGCTACACAAGAACCTCAGGTAGACATGGAAACAGATATGCAAAACATGATCAACTACCTGAGTGCCACAGGTCTCTACCAGGCATCTGCACTTCTTCCCTTGTCCTTTGAGTACATTGAGTTTGAGTATCTCAAATAGCTTGAACTTCAAGTGCTCAAAGAACAAAAGGCAACAAAGAGAAAAATAAAGGAAGATGCTGCAAAGTCAAGGGCTATCATCCAAAAGAGTATGAAAAAGTCTGCTGACAGACAAAGAATGATGAGCTTCTTGAAGCTGTATGGATACTCCGGAAGGAGACTTGGACCTATGTCTCTATCCACAACGGATGAGCATATCAGGGTAATCAAGCAGAAGATCAAGAGTGGAGAGTTGATTGACTTATACTCTCCTCCAAGTCAAATCTCACCTGAAGTGGAGGTTAAGGTTGCACAACCTGAGACAACACAACCTGGACCTCATGCTGAGCCTCAGCAAGCTTTATCTTCTGATCCACAACAGGGTCAAACTCCCTCTCCTTCTGAACCTGTAAGGGAGGAACACCCAACTGAGAAAGACAAGGATGATCAACAAGGTGCTGCAGACCAGTATTCTTAGTTAAAGTCTTTTAAGAGGAAGAAGAGGATGGCTTCTAAACCAAAGTCTAAGAAAAAGAAGCCTGAATCATCTACCTCTACACCTCAGGTTGAGTCAGATCAACCTGAGGAAGTGCATGAAGAGGCAGCCCAATAAACTCCAATTCAAGTGGCTCCTCTTGCAGTTGAGACACCCATCTTATCCTCGACCTTCACTACTAATCCAGAGAGATGGCATGTGATCAGGGATCAAGGTGTTGAGAATGTCTATACATGGCAAGACATAATCAACTTACCTCTGCATGATCTCTTTGAGACGAGAAGATATTACGAGAGTCTGAATGATCCTGACCATCTAATGAAGAAGGGTATGGTCATTATTGTGCTGAAGACTACAAACATCTGAAGATCTTCTAAATGTTTTGATAGCATCAGCCTAAGGGGAGTTTGTAAGGATTCCTATAAGTCTGATGCAGCCAAAACATCCAAAGTCTCTCTGCAAGCATGCACCAAAGAACTAAAGTAGAAATGCTTAGGAAGTTTTACACCATGCACTAGAAATATTCTAAGTGTAAAATCTTCCGAAGCCAAGACCAATATCTTCTGAAGCCAAAAGTGAAGTCTTCCGAAGCTTCAAAGACAAAGTCTTCCGAAGCCAAATAGTGAAGACAGATTTCTTCCAAAGACTTTTAAAGATATGCCTTTATCTGATGTACTTTACCATAAAGCTGGACCACCTTTCCGCTGAAACTCTGTAAAGTCACCAACTTACATGAGTTGGTGAAAGGTCCATGCTTTTGGTAACTGTACATTAAGGTCTTGAGTCCATGCTTTCTACTTTATGTACTTTTATCCTTTTTGTAATATAATTGGATGTGAGCTATGGCATGTCATAGTCACAAGTCAAAAGGCAGATATGCCTTTTGACTCCACATTTGATTTTGTAGTTGTCTAGTCAATTGTATCCAGCTGGCCTTCAAAGTATGGCCGGCTGTAGGATGTAGTATAAAGTATCTCAAGTACTTGTAACTTTCTATCGATGCTTTGTAACTTGTATTAGAACTTGAGAAGCAATAAACAGCATTCTTAAAATCAAATACTTGTGTTGTTTGCAATCTTGTTCTGTCTCACTATTACTTATGTTCTTAGCATCTTTCATTAACAAGTTAACTAGTTCCCTATTTGATCTGTTAAGTGTTCTAAGCAACTCTCCTCATTGTGTTGTTGTGTTGTAAGTGCATACCCTTCACCGGTCCTGCAGATACCAAATGTAAAGTTCTCAGTACGATCGATTCCACATATTGTTGCACTTGATAATCAAATTAAGACGGATGTGTGCGTGTGTAATATCAACCAACATTAAATAAACTCAATCGAATATTATTAATCAAACAGTTACAATACCAAAGGAGTTTACATCGTTTAAGCTTGACCCACCCGAGGTGAGCTCCCCTCGGGTAGCCTATCACATAACTCTCTGCTCTCTCACTCTTAGAGCACCGTTACAAATGAACACACACATAATGAAATACATAGGAAAAACATCTATTTATACTATCCAAATGTTCTCATGCAAGAACTTGATGTTCTCGCGCGACAACTTTAAGTTTTCACGCAATGAGATTTTTATTCATCATCTTGGAGTTCCCGCATCCTTGTATTTCTCGTATGATTTGAGTTTTTGCTTTTCACTTAATATTGTAATCTATAAAGGCTAGTTCCTTACAATTGTTGTTGGTCATGTTGCTGTTATTGTAGTGGTGTTGTTGTTGCTACTATTGTTGTTAATTACTAATCAAATTATCTTAATTATAATAAATCATATTGTTATTATATTATTTATTTTTATTACCAGTGGAAAGCTCCCACATAGTGCAGCGAGAATTTTATATATGCCCAAAATAGTTGAGGGGTCTTCATTGGAGTTAAGACAATTTGATTCCAGGCAATCTCACAATTGAAATCGAAAACATAACCATAATTCTTAATCAAAAATTTGATTTCACTAGGCAGTGAAAACACAAAATTCAATCAACATACAAGTCATGTTCAACTAAACTATTACATCACATGAAATCATTGTTCAAACATTCATAACATAACTAATCATTGAAATGGGATACAAATCTTTAATTTGGTTGTCCCTTCATGCCCATTACTCATCAACTCAGCTAAGTTTGAATTTACCTAACATGCATACTAAAAGTCAGTATTGTTGAGTGGGTTCTAGTTTAAATTCTCAAAGAATAACTCATAAGTCCACTGAAAACTTTGAATAATGATCACAGTGAAAAACTTTATTCACTAACATAACATATTATAGAGCATTCATAACTTTGGAAAGATAACGTTCATATATATATATATACTCGGAAAACCGTCATGGGTATCATACGGTGATCATTCCATGCAATTAAGCAAGGCTATGAAATGCTAACACAACGCTAACTATTATGAATGTTAGCTTGAAGTAAGCATATGATTGTTAGCAAAAAGTAGATCAGTGAATGCAAGCACAAAACAAGCCTGTGTTGCTAGCACAAAGCAATGCTGTGATTTTTAGCACAAAGTAGACCAGTGAATGCAAGCATGAAGGAAGCCTGCGATTGTTAGCACAAAGCAAGCCAGTGAATGCAAGCAAGAAGCAAGCCTATGATTGTTAGCACAAAACAGCCTAGTGAATGCTGGCATGAAGAAAGCCTATGATTGTTGGCATAAAGCAGACCAGTGAATACAAGCATAAACCAAACCTATGATTATTAGCATAAAATAAACTAGTGAATGCAAGCGTGAAACAACCTATGATTGCTAGCACAAACCTAGGCTTGGTGAAATAGTGAATCATATGGAAATCCTTTTTAACACTTTATCTTTTGATTAATGACAATAGACATAACTAAGCATGAATTCTTTTATGCTTGGACAGTAGGTGAACATAGGAAAATATCCCAAGAAAAGTATTTACAGATGATAGTTATCCAATGCATATAAGCACATGTCAATGTGGATGACTCTTGACCAATGAGGATGAGCTGTGGTCTTTATTAGCTAAGTACTAGATCAATGTGGGTGGATTAGCTTAATCCAGATTGTTTACATCAATGCAAATGATATGGTTCAATACGAATGAACTTTTGAGTTAGATAAGTATTGAGTCAATACAGGTAGTAGTGAATGGGATAGCAGTGAATAATGTTGACAGTGAATGTGGATCATAATGCACTCTTCTGCATTTAGCATACTTAGACTAACTAAGAGGTCAATATGGATGAACAAGTGAATGCATGTAATAATGCTGCGGGTGAAGATTTACCCTTCCACATTAACTACACTTAGACTGTGAAGTAGTCAATGTGGATGGGAAGGTCAATACTGGTAATAGAATTAGTAGCAATGGGTTTTCTATTTTGGTTGTGATGGAAATCATGTAAAGTTATACCATTTCTTTCTTTGAAAATCATGAGAATATTAACGTATGGTCTAGGGTTCTTACATAGACTTTGAACAATTTCATAACATTGATAAAGCATGAACCCAAAAAATAAAGATGGTAACTTTACAACTTAAAACATTAGACATACAAGTTAAAATACATTTAAGCATGCATATCATCCCTTAAATTAGTGAAAAACATAAAATTTGGGATCTAGAACTCACCTTCTTATATAGAACTCGTGAGAACCTACCAAAGAGTATGGATTGAGATCTACATATACACACATAAAGGCATCAACTTTATCTATCGAAATGGTATATAAACACCCACTAAGCATATATTTAACCTAGATATATCAATCTATATGTAAAAGTTGATACATTTCTTGAATTCTTTGACTTTGTCTAGCTATCTCGAACCGCAAACTTTTTCTCTCTAGCAGCTTAGCTTGCAAGAAGGCTTACATGGGCGGTCACCCCTTGCAGGACCGGTGAAGGGTATGCACTTACAACACAACAACACAATGAGGAGAGTTGCTTAGAACACTTAACAGATCAAATAGGGAACTGGTTAACTTGTAAATGAAAGATGCTAAGAACTCAAGTAAATATGAGACAGAACAAGATGGCAAAACAACACAAGTAATTGGTTTTCAAAAATCTGTATATTGCTTCTCAAGTTCTATTACAAATATTACTAAGCATACTCTAAAAGTTACAAGTACTTGAGATACATATACTACATCCTTTAGCCGGCCATACTTTGAAGGTCAGCTGGATACAATTGACTAGACAACTACAAAATCAAATGTAGAGTCAAAAGGCAGATTTGCCTTTTGAATAGTGACTATGACATGCCATAGCTCACATCCTAATATATTACAAAAAGGATAAAAGTACATAAAGTAGAAAGCATGGACTCAAGACCTCAATGTACAGTTACCAAAAGCATGGACCTTTCACTAACTCAGGTAAGTTGGTGACTTTATAGAGTTGCAGCGGAAAGGTGTCCAGCTTTATGGTAAAGTACATCAGATAAAAGCATGTCTCTAAAAGTCTTCAGAAGAAATCTATCTTCACTCTTTGGCTTCGGAAGACTTTGTCTTTGAAGCTTCGGAAGACTTCACTTTTGGCTTCGGAAGATGTTGGTCTTGGCTTCGGAAGATTTTACACTTAGAATATGTTTAGTGCATGGTGTAAAACTTCCAAAGTATTTCTACTTTTGTTCTTCAATGCATGCATACAGAGAGACTTTGGATGTTTTGGCTGCATCAGACTTATAGGAATCCTTACAAACTTCCCCTAGGCTGATGCTAACAAAACATCTGGAAGATCTTCAAATGTTGGTGGTCATCAGGATGATGATGACCATACCCTTCTTCATCAGATGGTCAGGATCACTCAGACTCTCATAATATATTCTCATCTCAAAGAGATCATGCAGAGGTAAGTTGATTAAGTCTTGCCATGTGTAGACATTCTCAATACCTTGATCTCTGATCACATGCCATCTTTCTGGATTAGTTGTGAAGGTCCAGGATAAGATGGGTCTCTTAGCTGCAAGAGGAGCCACTTGAATTGGAGCCTCTTTATGCACTTCCTTAGGTTGATCTAACTCAGCCTGAGGTGTAGAGGTGGATGATTCAGGCTTCTTCTTCTTTGACTTTGGTTTTGAAGCCATCCTCTTCTTCCTCTTAGAAGACTTCAACTGAGAAGACTGGTCTGCAGCACCTTGTTGATCATCCTTGTCTTCCTCAGTTGGTTGTTCCTCCCTCACAGGTTCAGAAGGAGAGGGAGTTTGACCCTACTGTGGATCAGAAGATGAAGCTTGCTGAGGCTCAACAGGAGGTCCAGGTTGTGTTGTCTCAGGTTGTTCAACCTTAACCTCCACTTCATGTGGGACTTGACTTGAGGGGAGTGTAAGTCAATCAGCTCTCCACTCTTGATCTTCTGCTTGATTACCCTGATATGCTCATCCATTGTGGATAGAGACATAGGTCCAAGTCTCCTTCCGGAGAATCCATACAGCTTCAAGAAGCTCATCATCCTTTGTCTTTCAGCAGACTTCTTCATACTCTTTTGAATGATGGCTCTTGACTTTGCAGCATCTTCCCTCATCTTTGTCTTTGTTGCCTTTTTTTCTTTGAGCACTTGAAGTTCAAGCTGTTTGAGATACTCAAACTCAATGTACTCAAAAGAAAAGGAAAGAAGTGCATATGCCTGGTAGAGACCTGTGGCACTCATGTAGTTGATCATGTTTTGCCTATTTGTTTCCTTGTCTACCTGAGGTTCTTGTGTAGCTGCCACATCCCCTTGCACAGGGCTTTCTTGAACTGGGGAGAGAGTTGGAACATGCTTGTATAACCTTTTCTATCTCTTCTCCTCTTTGAATTGGAGAATGCATCCTCAGATTCCTTCATCTCTCTTGATACTTCTATGTTAGCCAGTTCATTTAATTGCTCTAAGGGGAGAGATATAATCTCATCTATATCATAGTTCCTGGTCTGCAGGAAGTAATCCTGACTGCCCTCAACTCATCTTCTTGAGTGTTTGGTCTGGGGGCAGTTGTGATTGCAGCTTGCATTAAGCCTGAAGACCCAGAGGAACTTTCTCCCCTTAGCTTCCTCTTCCTCTCTCTCTCTCTCCTCCTCAATCTCCTCAGGAGTTAGAATCCTTTTCCCTTTGTCACCCACAGACCTTTGTGACACAGGATGGAGAGAGCTTTGGCTTTCATTGCTTGGTGTAACATCTAAGCTTTGGCCAGAGATAGGTTGTGAGACACCTTCACCAGCAGGTGTTTCACTGAGGGAATGAATTTCTGAAGCAGTTGTTGGTGTGACAGGGCTCTCAGACTCTATCACTGGGCCTTCAGCCAAGGTTTTCCCTTTGAAGCTAATCTCAGGGTCTGCCTCAACATCCAGCTGACCAATGACATTACCTGATTGCCTTTGTCTCCTTCTAAGGCTGAACTCTTTAGTAATTCTATCTTGAAACCTGAGTGCTAACCTGTCAGCTTGTCTTGATTGACTAAGGTTGACAAGTGGCATGTTGATCAAGTCAAGACCTTCATAGTAGTTCAAGGTCTGAAAATTGAATACTTCTTGCTGCCCTTGAACTTTGTGAAAAATGAGGGCTCTTCTATCAGCATCATACCTCCATCCAATAATGTAGTTTGAAGTTCCTTGAGGTGGGGATGACATAGCCCTTGGAATGCCTTCCTTAAAGAGACTCCTAATGACAGAGTCTATAATGTCCACATTAAGGTGAACTTGAGGAAGTTGCTGAGTATGCACAATTGCAAGTGAGGATGGTAAGTCCTCAATGTCCATACTCCCTGAAGAACTCCTAGGTTCTATGACTGTAATGACTTTCTCCCCCTTTTTGGTAGCATCACCCTCTTGCAAAGGTGATCTAGGAGTTAGACCAATCACATTCACATGTTCTTGTGTTCCTTGTTGAGCTCCCCTTAAAGGTCTCCCAGCTAGTTTTTCCCTGAGATAAGATATCTCAAGTTGCTGATCATTGACCTTATTTTGCAGGGTAGTCACCTGAGATTCAAGGTGACTAACCTTAGAGACGAAATAGGATCATGTTTTTAACAGTTTTTGCACCTTTAGTCTTATATTCCCCCTATCTTCATCAAGAGAATCATTGGGGGATGAGATGATTGGACTAAGGTCCTCTCTCTCACCACCAGCTTCAGGTTCTTGGCTGCTGGATTTCCTCTGCACATTGACAGCCTCAGTTGAAGTGTCAAAGCGGTGAGTTTCCATGGTTGAGGTCTTAATGATGTAATCACTTGTAGAAGTGAGAGTCTCTTCCATATTGATATTCTGAACAGGTTCAGAAGTATCCACCTCAGTGATGGGTGACTGATGTGGGCTAGACAAAGGAGACTCAGGAGTACTCATCTCTCTTTGAGTAAGGGAAGAGTAGAGAGACTCATGGTACCCACTAAATCCTAAGTCTTCATCAGTATAGAATGAGAGGCTGGGAATGGGTTGATTTAAGTCTAAAGGCTGGGGATGGTAACTATCCCCTGAAGATTGTTCACTTGAGTGTTGAGACTCAGAGTGAAGGCTTAAGTCAGTTTGGCTTCTGAGCTCATCAGGGTGAGCATGAGGAACCTCATCCCTGATTCTTGAAGAGATAAGAGTGGTTTGCTCCTCAGGAGAAGTGGGAGCTCTAGTGTCCACTTCCTCCTATATGGTTGAGTATATGGGGGCCTGCACAAACTCAATAGCTTGAGCAGGGGTTTGTTTGGATTTTCTTTGGTAGGTGAGGGTGATTTGTGGCCTTTTTGGTGGTTGGGAGGTAGAAGGTGTGGGTTCAACACTAGCTTGTGTTGCTAGGTTGTCACCATGAGCAATGAGCTCTAACATTTTTTGGACAAGGGCTGTTTCTACCCTTGAGAAGCCTACAGTTGGCTTCTTCATATTTTTAAAGATGTCGGGCTTCATCTTTCCCAATTTAAGAATATTATCTGTTTCCCTCAACTGTGAGCCCAGTTCACAGTTGAGAATGTGTTGAACATATCTACGAAACATATAATACTCTAAGGAGTCCAAGTTAGCCAGCAAATTTGTATAAACAAACTCAACGTACCTGAACTTGACCCCTTGAACCATTCCATGTACTATGAAGGAGAGATCCTCAGGAATCTGGTCCCACCATCCATGCTTGTTTGACAAGCTGTGAATAACCACATGAAGCAGGTATTTCCACTGGGATGAGACCTTCCATTTCCTGAAGGTCGTTATAGAGAAATCTCCCTCATAGCCCAACTGTTCAAAGGAATGATTTACAGCTTCCTTAGGGAAGGACAACTCACCTTCTTCATCATCTAGCTGCAAGTGAGTGTTGATGATGGCTGGAGTGATGAAGATTGTCCTTCCTTGCACTGTGGCAGACAGTGCCTTCTCCCCATCCATACTGACCTCTTGGCAGGTCTTCCAGAATTCAAGCAAATGATCCTCATAGAGAGTAGGGTCAATAGTTATGGAGGTGAAGTAGTTGGATAGAGCTAAGAAACAAGAAATCTCTGAGAAACTTTCATCTTTCTCAGAGCTTAACAGAGCAACCTGCTTGTGTTGCCTGTGAAGTTGCATGGAGAAATCTGGGTTGTTTCTGCGGTTTAGGTTAGCCATTTGAGAAGCTTAAGGATGAAGAAAGATGACGAACAAAGGCGGTTTGGGAGAATTTAGGTTTAAGGAATAGTGTAATTGAGGAAGATAGTGAAAGAGGGGGGAACCGTTAGGCATTTATGTGAAAAGGATTTGAGACAAAGTTAATCAAACAGGATAAACTTTGAATCTGGATATCGGTCTCACCTTTGAAAAGTAGTTCAATTTTGCCCAAAAAGTAGTTTTCTTGGAAGTCGAGAAATCTTCCGAAGGTTATTTGCTTCGGAAGTTCTGAAGAAAAAAGCTTTCGAAAGCAAATTGGCTTCGGAAGATGTTTCAAAGGTTTTTAAGAATTTTGCTTCGGAAGAGAATTTACACTCAGGGATTTTTTATTCTAAGGAGAATAAAACTTCTGAAGGTAAATTGTTTTCGGAAGAAACTTGTTCTTTGAAAACATACAGAGTACTTAAGTTGATTTTAAGCTTTGGAAGATATTTTAAAAATTTCTTCCTAGGGTAAAATTACTGAAGCAATTATTTGTTTACTAAGGCATAAATTTCTTCCGAATGTAATTTTAAGTTTTCCGAAAATTAAAGAGATCAAAATTTTCAAAAAATCTAAGAAAATTCTTTTGAAAAGATTTTATTCCAAAGAAAACAAGGACTTATGAAGGTGATAATATAGACAACTTAGGACACACAGGTTTTAGAAATAAATATGATTAAGTTTTAAGAAAAGCTATTGAAAGTTAATCATCCCAATAGCTGATACAAGATATTTAAATCTCTGCTCATAAAAAGCTTTGGTGAACAGATCAGCATATTGTTCATTTGTGTTACCTTTGACTAGTTTGATTAATCCCTTTTCAAAGTTATCTCTAATCAAATGATACCTGATATTAATATGCTTTGTCCTTGAGTGCTGCACAGGATTCTCTGTGATAGAGATAGCACTGATGTTGTCTATGAGGATGGGAGTCTCTTTAACGTTGAATCCATAGTCCAACATCTAATTTTGAATCCAAAGCACTTGAGCACAGCAGCTTGCAGAAGCAATGTATTCAACCTCAGCAGTTGATGCAGACACACAAGATTGTTTCTTACATTGCCAAGAGACTACTCTTCCACCAAGAAATTGACACCCCCTGATGTAGCTTTGCAGTCATGTTGCAACCACCATAGTCACTATCTGTATAAGCATACAGATTAAAGTCAGAATTCTTTGGATACCAAAGGCCAAGTGATGGAGCACCTATGAGATATCTTAAAATTCTTTTAACAGTGACCAGGTGTGACATCTTGAGGTTGGCTTGATATCTTGCACAAATGCATGTAGCAAACATGATATCTGGCCTGCTAGTTGTGAGGAACATAAGAGACCCAATCATTGCCCTATAGAGATGCTCATCAACACACTCCCCCTCAAGATCAGGTCCAAGGGAGTGATTTCTGGCTATGGGTGTCTTAGCAACCTTACAATCAGTCATGTTGAACCTTTTAAGTATGTCTTGTACATACTTTGACTGACTTATGAAGATGCCATTTTCAACTTTCTTCACTTGAATTCCTAGAAAGAAATTGAGTTCCCCCATGGCACTCATTTCAGACCTGTCCTTCATCAGCTTCTTAAAGTCTTTGCGGAGCTTTGGATTAGTTGACCCAAAGATATTGTCATCTACATATACTTGAACTAGCATTATGTCATTTCCTATTCCTTTGATGAAGAGAGTTCCATCTATAGTACCCCTTTTGTAGTCATGTTGACAGAGATACTGAGATAGAGTCTTATACCACTTCCTTGGTGCTTGGTGCAACCCATAAAGAGCTTTATCAAGCCTGCAGACATAATTAGGATGATCAGGATCTCCAAACCCAGGTGGTTGTCTGCATACACCTCTTCATCAATCACCCCATAAAGAAAAGCACACTTGACATCAAGTTGGTAGACCTTGAAGTTCTTGAATGCAGTAAAAGCTAGGAATGTTCTAACAGCTTCAACTCTTGCTACAGGAGCAAAAACATTTATGTTGTCAATTCCTTCTTCTTGAGTATACCCTTGAACAACTAGTCTTGCCTTGTTCTTGATGACTAGTCCTCTATCATCCTTATTATTCCTAAAAACCCATTTGGTTCCTATGGTAGTCTTCCCTTGAGGAAGAGGACATAGGTTCCAAACCTTTTGCCTTTTGAATTGAAGCAGCTCCTCTTGCATAGCTTCAACCCAACTTCCATCCTTTAGAACCTCATCAATTTCTTTGGCTCTATCTAGGACAAGAAACAAGAGTGAAGACAAACATTTGCTTCATGGGTTTGTCCTCTTGTTCTCACCCTTGAATCAACATCTCCAATGATGTTTGTGGTAGGATGAGACTTGTGGATCCTTAGATGAGGGATTACAGGAAGTTGCTTAGACAGATCTAAATTTGAAAAATTCTGATCTGGCAAGGAAGATTCATCCTCCACATCAACACACTTATCAAGATTGACTTGATCCAATGAGTGTGTGACATCATTGATGTTGTCTTCAATGGAGTGGTTATCAGCATCAAGAAATTCCTGATCACTTTCACCACCACCAATTTCTCCAACATTTGAAGCTCCTTCCTTTGAGTTTTGTGCCTCTAAGCTGGAATTTGAAGGCACTTCAGAAGTATCAGCAGGATTTGTCATTGATGTGCTGGTAGAAGCTTTATTTGCAGGATTAGTTACCACTGGAGCTGAAGATGTGTAACTTGAAGGTCTTCTTAGCTCAAATCTTGGGTCAGGATCACCTGTAGGTAATATATTTGTAGATCCTAAAACATTCTCACAAGATTTGTTAAAACAGTTGGTAACTAAATCAAGATCAAATAGCCAATCTGGACCAGAACCTTTCACACTGGGAGTGTGCTCATTGAAGTCACTTTGGCTGACTCCTCAACTACTCTAGTTTTGAAATTGTATACTCTATAAGCTTTAGCTTGAGAAGAGTATCTAATAAAGTGTCCAACATCTGATTTCTCAACAAACTTGGCAATTTGATCTTTGGTATTCAAGATGGTGCAAGGACATCCAAATGACCCGAGAAAACCAATGAAAGGTTTTCTCTTGTGCCAAAGTTCATAAGGAGTCTTACCATGTGTCTTAACCACTAAAACTCTATTTTGTACCTAACAAGCAGTGTTCACTGCCTCTGCCCAGAAGGTGATGGGCAGTTTAGAGTCAGACAACATAGTTCTTGCAGCTTCAATTAGTGTCCTGTTTCTCCTCTCAGTAACACTATTTTGCTGAGGAGTCTTGGGAGCACTATATTGTCTTGTAATACCCGTTTCATCACAAAATGTATCAAGGATTTGATTCTTGAATTCAGTTCCTTGATCACACCTTATGGTTTTAACCTTGTGATCACATTGATTCTCAATCTTTAAGATGAAATTCTTCAGAATCTCAGGAGTTTCATCCTTAGTTCTAAGAAATAAGACCCAAGTGAATCTTGTAAAGTCATCTGTGATCACCAAACAGTAAGAGGTCCTTCCTAGACTCATTACACTAGTGGGGCCAAAGAGATCCATATGTAATAAGTGTAGGGGATTAATGATGGAATATCTTTCCTTTGGCTTGTGAGATACCTTGTGTTGCTCCCCCTCAGTCGCATGCAACACCCAGAAATTTTCTTTGAAGCCGACGAAAGAAGAAAAGAAATAAAGTCCAAAGTCGAGGGACCAAACTCGCCAACGAGAGAAACTTCGATGAGTGGGTGTATAAAAGGGGGAAGACACCCCATTCTTGCCATTTTCAGCCAAAGAGAGGGAGAAGAGAAGGAGAAAAGAGGAGAAAAGCTTGGTTCGGGTGGATTCGAGCGTGGAAATCGTCGTGTAGCGGGTCAAATCGCAGCTCTACTCGACGAAATCATTTATGTGAGTTTTAGGACCCCTCTTTTACATGTTTTTGAATGATTTTAGGGCTGGAACACATCTGAAAACCCATTTTCGAGTTTTTGAGTGTAAACCCGTTTTTATGCGTGTATGTATGTGTTTGGTGCATTTGGGGTTGGATTTCGGGCTTGTGTATACTTGAATGATGTTGTGGTAGGTGTTTCTAAGGTTTAGGATTGTTGATTTAGGCAAAAATCAAGTTTGGAAGAGCTTGGAGGCAGAAAGGGGCAGTTTGCGTTCGGTTGAAACTGCATTCTGCATCAGCTAGGGTTATGCGACCGACTGGAGTGCGACTGGAGGCCATACGGCCGATTGGCATGCGACTGAGGTCCATGCGCACGATTGCCATGCGACTGAGGTACATACGCATGATGGTCATGCGACTGAAGTTCATGTGGCTGTAAGGCCTGCGATTGAAGGATAGTGCGACTGAGGTTCATTCGCACGAAGGTTATGCGACTACGGTCCATGCGCCTGGAGGCCATGCGACTGAGGTTCATTCGCATGAAGAGTATGCGACTCAAGCCCATACGCCTGAAGTCATGCGACTGAAGGCCATACACATGAACGCTAAGCGACTGAGAGTCCATTCGCATAGATGTCCATTCGCACAGGATCCATTTGCATACGGTCCATTCGCCTGATGTCCATTCGCCTAAGTGTTCAGTCGCCTGGAAGGCCATGCGACTGGAGGATGTCCATACGTCCGAGTAGGGTTCATACGCCCGAAAGAACAACTGTTTATTTATGACTTACGAGGGAAAGTGCAGTTGTGGGTTTTGACTCGGGAGGTTCTCGGAGGCTTGCGTAAGTTGACCTTCGTGGTCATAGACGTTATGTTGGGCATGTTGATGATGATGTGATGTATGATTGATGTGTGTGTATGATGGTATGTATGCATGATGATGCCCTGTATGGTGATGTGTGTATGTTTATGTTTATATTCCTGTTATGTATATGTATCTTTCCGTGGCTTTGCGTCGAACGTTAATGAATGTAATGAAAGTATTATGTAACGTAAAGTGGAAGATAATGAAAAGAGGAATATGATGAATGAACGCATCATTAATGAACGAATGAAAACGTGAAAGGCTTGCAAGCGAAGTGTACCGAAGTGCACGACTCTAAATGCCTTAAGCTCAACCGCGTGTGGTTCAGCTAATCCTTAAGGGTGCACGCAGGGGTTCCAGTCTTTGTGACTGACCATCGGTGTGGTACATAGTGTATAGTTGTTACCCGCGCTATGCATAATGTTGGGGGTGTAGTATGTATTGGTTACCCGAGTTATGCATACCGTTGGGGGTGTAGTATGTCATAGTTATCCATATTGATGGGGGTGTAGTACCCATATTGATGGGGGTGTAGTACCCATATTGATGGGGGTGTAGTACCCATATTGATGGGGGTGTAGTACCCATATTGATGGGGGTGTAGTACCCATATCGTTAGGGGTGTAGAATGTCATAGTACCCATATGTTGGGGGTGAAGAATATAGTTGGGATCTTTGTCGCTAACCCCGGTGCTGGTGCCAGGCTATGTGCCGTGTGGAAGTCGTTTATGAACTTCGGCTCAGTAGCCATATGGTTTGGGGCATAGCCGTTGACGCTGATCCCGAACGTGATGAAATAACCGATGTAATGATCCTGAACCTTACCTTAGGTACTGTGACCATGAGGTGTTTTTCAAAGTTATAGAAGGTCTATGATAGGCCTAGGTCCAGTACCATGAACAGAAGGGTAAAGTTTATGGTTTGATGGAAAGAAAAGAGGTAATAATAATTAATGAATGAATGAAAGTAAGAACGTATGAACGAACAAAAGTTAAAGAATGAATGTAATGATGAAGATAATAAACATTATCTATGTGTACGTATGATGTGTGATCGCATGTATGTAAAGAATGGTTTTAATAAAAGAAAAGTATCTTTTATTATGACACTAGAACTCACTCAGCAACGCTAACTTTGATGTGTTTCCAGTTGGCAGGTATGTTGCTGAGGATGGCACGGGGCGACTACTCAGTTCTTTAGGGATGGCATCCAATGTTATAATGCTTTTGTAATGAAATGAAAAATGATGTTGTGAAATATAATGTTGTATTATTTTGCAAAAGCATTTTGATGAAATGAAATTGTTGTTTTTAATGTTTCCGCTGCAATGTTTTTATGTAAGATGATGAAAATATATGTTTTATGTGCGATGAGAATCCAACTGTAAGCGTCCCGGGAACGGGGCCTTACAAGTTGGTATCAGAGCCAAAGTTTAAGTGAAATGGGTAAATTTTCAAAATAAACCTTAACTTAAACTGAAAATGGGACGTAAAGGGAATGGGATGCCAATCTGAGTAGCTGCGTGCCATCAGGTATTTTCGTAATGTTAACCGGTATTACGTGCGCATGTTATATGGTTTATGTGTTGCTGGTAGATTGAGAATACTGATGTAGTCATGACAGGTAATGCTTGGGGTATGAAGAGTAAAGTAAGTGGCTAATCACAACTGGCCACTATAATTAGAGACTTACTATACTTGACATAAACTGAGCTGTTCCTTGAATGACCGTGTTAGTGTTTGAATCTTTCAGTGTGTTTAGAGAATGGCTGGTGGTAGATCTTCGAAAGCTTCTCGTGGAGGAGGCGGTGGTGGACGTGGTGCTGAACCACGGGTCACAAGAGGAAGGCCTAGAGCCGAAGAAGTGGTTCATGAGGAACCCGAGACCCCTCATCCGGAGGGCGGTGATGAGAATGCTAATCTGAGGGCCTCGATGAGAGAGGCGGTCGTGGAGGAAGTGCATCAGGTCATACAGACGATCCTACCGTCTGTGGTGACCGAAGTGATTAAGGCTGTAAAGGAAGGAGAGAGGAAAGAGAGGAACATGTCCTCGGGAGGACGGGAGCAACCGGAGCCTTAAACGGTTCTCTCTGATGATGAAGAAGAAGAGGAAGAAGAGCATGCGCCGGAAGCGGCACGAGGCTGTAATTATGGGGCGTTTCAACGATGCAAGCCCCCTACTTTTGATGGCAATGGCACTGCTGCTGTTGCTCATCGATGGGTGAGGGAAATGGAAGCTGTTTTAAATATCAGCGAGTGCCGAGAAGATCAGGAAGTAAAATTTGCTACCCACTCTTTTGTGGACTCAGCTTCGTGCTGGTGGGACAACATAGTCCAAGTTGAGGGTAGTCGGGCTATTGGAAGGATGAGATGGTCAGAGTTGAAAAGGTTGGTGATTGAGGAGTTTTGTCCTCACCATGAGATGGATAAAGTTGAAAGAGAATTTTTGCAGCTAAAGGCGGGGACTATGACGCATCAGCAGTACACTACTAAATTCATCGAAATGGCATGGCTGGTGCCGGATCAGGTGACACCTCTCTCACGAAAGATCAAGAGGTATATTCATGGCTTGCCAGCGGACATCCGTAGGCACATGATCGCTTCCCAACCGAGCACGTTTAGGTCGGAGGTTGATTTGGCGGGGAGATTATACGATGAAAGATTGGTGGTGGTGACAGAAGTTAGCAAGAAAGGAGATGGTGATCGGGATTGGAACGGGAAGCGATTGGGATGTGGCGGGGCCGCTCCAAGTAACAAAGGTGCACGGGTGGATGACCAGCGTGTGGTCATAACTGATACGGGGTCAGAAAGGTGCGACAAGTGTGGACACAAGCACCCCGGGGAATGTAGATTGGGGACCAATGTTTGTTTTCGTTGTGGAAGGACAGGACATATGGCGAAGAACTGCGGTATGGGGAGGTGTTATTCTTGTGGTGATGAAGGCCACATGAGCAGGGATTGCAAGAAGCCGAGGGCGGAAGGTTCGGGAGTGAAGAAGATCGGATGGAGCTAGGACGGACCCCGATGTTGTGTCAGGTATGTTTCTAGTAAATAAATCCTTAGCCTTCGTGTTATTCGATGCTGGCGCTAGTAAAAGTTATATTCCTGCTGCTTTCGTGCTAAATTGCCTGTTAGTAGTAAAAATATAGATACGCCCTTCGATGTAGTCCTAGGAGTGGATTGTTTGGCAGACTACGGAGCGAACATTATGTGTCGCAGGAAAATGATACGGTTGACAGCGCCTGACGGGGTCACGGTGACGGTTTAAGGTGATCGAGGCTACGACTGAGAAGCTCGAAAGAATCAAATCCTTGATGAAGGTAGCCAAAGATAGACAAGAAGTCGTGTGTGGATAAACGATGTAGACCGATTGAACTCCAGGTGGGAGACTGGAAAGGAGATGAGACAGTATTGCCCGTGACGGTTTAAGGAATAACAAGTTTCGGGGACGAAACCTATATAAGGGGGGTGGACTTGTAACACCCGGAAATTTTCTTTGAAGCCGACGAAAGAAGAAAAGAAATAAAGTCCAAAGTTGAGGGACCAAACTCGCCAACGAGAGAAACTTCGATGAGTGGGTGTATAAAAGAGGGAAGACACCCCATTCTTGCCATTTTCAGCCAAAAAGAGGGAGAAGAGAAGGAGAAAAGAGGAGCAAAGCTTGGTTCGGGTGGATTCGAGCGTGGAAATCGTCGTGTAGTGGGTCAAATCAAAGCTCTACTCGACGGGATCGTTTATGTGAGTTCTAGGACCCCTCTTTTACACGTTTTTGAATGATTTTGGGGCTGGAACACATCTGAAAACCCTTTTTTGAGTTTTTGGTTGTAAACCCGTTTTTATGCGTGTATGTATGTGTTTGGTGCGTTTGGGGTTGGATTTCGGGCTTGTGTATACTTGAATGATGTTATGGTAGGTGTTTCTAAGGTTTAGGATGGTTGATTTGGGCTAAAATCGAGTTTGGAAGAGCTTGGAGGCCAAAAGGGGCAGTTTGCGTTTGGCTGAAACTGCATTCTGCATCAGCTAGGGTTATGCGACCGACTGGAGTGTGACTGGAGGCCATACGGCCGATTGGCATGCGACTGAGGTCCATGCGACTGAGGTCCATACGCATGATGGTCATGCGACTGAAGTTCATGTGCTTGTAAGGCCTGCGATTGAAGGATTGTGCGACTAAGGTTCATTCGCACGAAGGTTATGCGACTAAGGTCCATGCGCCTGGAGGCCATGCGACTGAGGTTCATTCGCACGAAGAGTATGCGACTGAAGCCCATACGCCTAAAGTCATACGACTGAAGGCTATACGCATGAAAGCTAAGCGACTGAGAGTCCATTCGCATAGATGTCCATTCGCAACAGGGTCCATTTGCATAGGGTCCATTCGCCTGATGTCCATTCGCCTAAGTGTTCAGTCACCTGAAAGGTCATACGGCTGGAGGGTGTCCATACGCACGAGTAGAGTTCATACGCCCGAAAGAACAACGGTTTATTTATGACTTCCGAGGGAAAGTGCAGTTGTGGGTTTTGACTCGGGAGGTTCTCGGAGGCTTGCGTAAGTTGACGTTCGTGGTCATAGACGTTATGTTGGGCATGTTGATGATGATGTGATGTATGATTGATGTGTGTGTATGATGGTATGTATGCATGAAGATGCTCTGTATGGTGATGTGTGTATGTGTATGTTTATATTCCTGTTATGTATATGTATCTTTCGGTGGCTTTGCGTCGAACGTTATTAAATGCAATGAAAGTATTATGTAACGTAAAGTGGAAGATAATGAAAAGAGGAATATGATGAATGAACGCATCATTAATGAACGAATGAAAACATGAAAGGCTTGCAAGCGAAGTGTACCGAAGTGCACGGCTCTATATTCCTTAAGCTCAACCGCGTGTGGTTCAGCTAATCCTTAAGGGTGCACGCATGGGTTCCAGTCTTTGTGACTGACCATCGGTGTGGTACATAGTGTATAGTTGTTACCCGTGCTATGCATAATATTGGGGGTGTAGTATGTATTGGTTACCCGAGTTATGCATACCGTTGGGGGTGTAGTATGTCATAGTTACCCATATTGATGGGGGTGTAGTACCCATATTGATGGGGTGTAGTACCCATATTGATGGGGGTGTAGTACCCATATTGATGGGGGTGTAGTACCCATATTGATGGGGGTGTAGTACCCATATTGATGGGGGTGTAGTACCCATATCGTTGGGGGTGTAGAATGTCATAGTACCCATATGTTCGGGGTGAAGAATATAGTTGGGATCTTTGTCACTTACCCCGGTGCTGGTGCCAAGCTATGTGCCGTGTGGAAGTCGTTTATGAACTTCGTCTCAGTAGCCATATGGTTTGGGGCATAGCCGTTGACGCTGATCCCGAACATGATGAAATAACCGATGTAATGATCCTGAACCTTACCTTAGGTACTGTGACCATGAGGTGTTGTGCATCATTATAGAAGTTCTATGATAGGCCTAGGTCCAGTACCATGAACAGAAGGGTAAAGTTTATGGTTTGATGGAAAGAAAAGAGGTAATAATAATTAACGAATGAATGAAAGTAAGAACGTATGAACGAACGAAAGTTAAAGTACGAATGTAATGATGAAGATAATAAACATTATATATGTGTACGTATGATGTGTGACCGCATGTATGTAAAGAATGGTTTTAACGAAAGAAAAGTATGTTTTATTATAACACTAGAACTCACTCAGCAACGCTGACTTTGATGTGTTTCCAGTTGGCAGGTATGTTGCTGAGGATGGCACGGGGTGACTACTCAGTTCTTTTAGGATGGCATCCAATGTTATAATGCTTTTGTAATGAAATGAAAAATGATATTGTGAAATGAACTATTGTATTATTTTGCAAAAGCATTTTGATGAAATGAAATTGTTGTTTTTAATGTTTCCGCTACAATGTTTTTATGTAAGATGATGAAAATATATGTTTTATGTGCGATGAGAATCCAACTGTAAGCGTCCCGGGAACGGGGCCTTACATGGTGCTTGGTATGTAAGGTCTTTCAACAACAGAGTCCCACATCCTGGATTCTTGAGACTTGATAAAGCCTTCCATTCTTCGACACCAAGTATCAAAGTCTTCAGGAGTGATCAGTGGAGACTTTGTCATAGTTCCAGTTTCCATATCAGCTTTGGTAATAGCTGCCATTTGAGTTGTTAAGTATTTTGTGTGTGTAAGGGATCTTAAGATAGTGAGATCTTATATAAAGAGCCTGAAATGCTCTGATACCAAATGCAGGACCGGTGAAAGGTATGCACTTACAACACAGCAACACAATGAGGAGAGTTGCTTAGAACACTTAACAGATCAAATAGGGAACTGGTTAACTTGTTAATGAAAGATGCTAAGAACACAAGTAAATATGAGACAGAACAAGATGGCAAAACAACACAAGTAATTGGTTTTCAAGAATGTTGTATATTGCTTCTCAAGTTCTATGACAAATGTTACAAAGCATACTCTAAAAGTTACAAGTACTTGAGATACATATACTACATCCTACAGCCGGCCATACTTTGAAGTCCAGCTGGATACAATTGACTAGACAACTACGAAATCAAATGTAGAGTCAAAAGGCAGATTTTCCTTTTGACTAGTGATTATGACATGCCATAGCTCACATCCTAATATATTACAAAAAGGATAAAAGTACATAAAATAGAAAGCATGGACTCAAGACCTCAATGTACAGTTACCAAAAGCATGGACCTTTTACCAACTCATGTAAGTTGGTGACTTTATAGAGTTGCAATGGAAAGATGGTCCAGCTTTATGGTAAAGTACATCAGATAAAAGCATGTCTCTAAAAGTCTTCTGAAGAAATCTGTCTTCACTCTTTGGCTTCGGAAGACTTTGTCTTTGAAGATTCGAAAGACTTCACTTTTGGCTTCGGAAGATTTTACACTTAGAATATTTCTAGTGCATGGTGTAAAACTTCCGAAGCATTTCTACTTCTGTTCTTCAATGCATGCATGCAGAGAGACTTTGGATGTTTTGGCTGCATCAGACTTATAGAAATCCTTACACCCCTTCCATTTATAAGGGTTTTTGGGATGTTGAACTTATTTGTCCATATTAGTTCCTTCATTAATTTAAAACATCAACTGCCCATATTAGATTAATAGCGTTTACAAAATATATGATACCAATGCGTTAGCATCCAACATAGGCATTATTACAAACCATTGCTACCAAGCATCTTCAACCAATTCTAACCCTATATGGTGTATCCAAAATCCTACATCGAAACATATTAGGTCGAAATGACCTAGCTAATTCATTCTGACACCTGCAACACCTGATTCTCAAGTTAAAAACATCAACAATAATGTCATTGCTGAATCGTAAACAATGATTCCATTCTCGACATTAACGTGAGTGAGTGTATGCATAAACATATAATTTTCACACTAATTCTCACTAACAACAATAACAATTCGAAGTTAGTGTATGATAGCATATATGCCACTCTAGATTCTCAAAGTAAGGCGGATGGGGATTGGTGATGGTTAACTGCCAAAACCCTAGTACACCACATTTCAAACACATTTTCAACATCAATATAACATAATAAAGATGAAGATTCTTTAAAGTGAGGTCTTCCTACCTAGATAAGATCTTGTTAAGCGCACATATGATCCGAGTTAACTTGGGTGCCATACCATTTGGACAACCCACAAACTTACCTTAATGGGTTATTTGTGACTAACATGACCAAGGTCCAAACGCACGTAAACTATGATACCTTTGACAATAAAAAACATATTTTACCATTCAATACCCATAAGACAATACATCATGGAATTAATTTAATAGCTCATGTATAACCCCAAAAGCAATTAGAGAAAAAGAGGTGATTAAGCTCACTTCTAATGTTGACCAGTGATAATCTAACTTTCACAATCACTGATAATCTAACTTCCATAATGACAACGTCACTAATAGCAACCTAAGAGCTCAGATAAGCGAAACATAGTCTAATTAGCAATAATTAAATAATAGCATCTTAGATCAAAATATACCATTGAACTAGAGTTCACGCACCCATTCAAGCTTGAAATCAAACCCAAAGCATTCTTATGATAGATCCGCCCACCATAGTGTGGGTTTTCGCTTAACTTCCAAATCGTTTCTTGTGGATACCGATGACTGGTTTAATCTAGCCAAAAATCCTAGTTTTACCCATATCCATAAGCAAATCAAAAGATCAAAGTACAAGTTCTTATCAACACAATCTACGAAAGGAAAATGTGGTCACATTCGTCACCATGTTCACCTAAGAATGATCTATCATTGCAAAAATAATATTTCATATCAAGATATTCGACTAACAACTCTTAGTTTCAAAATTCACTAAAAATGAGCTTACCTTATAGATATTCGAGCAATGCATGTTATTTCCTAGCAAGAAGGTGACAAGAAGCTAAAAAATGGCTTTGATCACTTTAACTAGCACCCCAAAACGTAACAATTTTATAGAGACAGAGAGAGAAAGAAAGTGTTAGGAGAGCGTTACTAGCAAGGGAGAACCAAGACGGGTACAACTGGGGGTTAAATCGGGATTTTGGGGCCTTACATATGGTTTTCGGTTGCGCATGTCCTTAGCGAACCGCTACCAATTCCTTAACAGTCTGCTACGAGGGGAATTATCACATTTTTAAAACAAATATTTCTATCTTCGGATCGAATATTCACCATGGACAGCAATGTACAAGCACCATAGTCCGCTATGGATACATTTTCAAATCCTTCTCATCGAGCCACACCATTTTCATATATTACCGGTTCTGTAATTATTATTCTTGTCAGAGATATGATTAATAAAATTTTAGGGTCAATATCGCGTAGTTATTCTCTTTGTTTCGCTTTCGCTTTCGCTTTCCAAAGTGTTTTGTCACGGCTCCCATTCTCTGATACTTAGACAATTTTTAAATGTTACTATTTTTCGGTCAATAACATTGGTTAAATAATATTATTATATACTATTGTAAAATACAATGAGATAATAACATCAAATTCATATAATATATACAAAACAATGAGAAAAATAAAAACAAATCACGCAAATCGTAAAACAAAATAATGAATAATTATAATTATTAATGAAAAATATTCGACACAATGATTTGATATATGATACAATAATATGATGTATTTGACATAATAATCAAAATATCCACACATTTAAAACAATAGGAAACATGTCAAACGCACAATCGTTTTTAGTATTTTTAGATTAAATAAATAGATATTAAATTGAAATTTACATCTCTTTATCCGGTTGCTTTTAATTTTAACATCGGTAACAATCTCGTTGTTAGATGATAATTGAACTCGTAATCAATTATTTTTAACGAAAGAAAGCTTGATAAAGTTATGTGATAATCAATGGGGTGCAATCTGGCAATTATAGTTTTGATGGTTTGGTGAAGAAAGAAATCAAAGACAGATGATTATGAGTTTGGTCCCCCCGTGTTTAATCATTGTTTTATATTATAATTAATTAAAGGTAGGCCTAGATTTGATTAATTGCACGATTTCATATAGTATAAGTGTTGACATGCAGGACCCCCTTTTTTGGCATAACACATTAGGGTTTGTTTTATAATATGCACTTTATGTCATCTTGTAATTTTCCTTGAAATTTATAATCAATTATCATCCTTCAATACGAGATTAAGAATAATTTTACCTTCAACTTATGTAAATATAAATACTAAATATTAATACATACATTTTATTAGAAGTAGAGAATTGTGATAATCATATAATTATTTTATCGTCGTGTTAGCCGGATATATATAATGAGGGAGAGAAAGAGAGTTATTTTTACGGTTATATAACTTTCTTATTGATCATGGTTAAAACAATTTGTAAACAATTTGTAAACGTGTGATATAACTATCTTATGTAATTTTCCTTGAAATTTATAATCTAACTTATATCCTTCATTGTGATATGTAACATTGAAATATGTTTATTTATGAAATTAATTCTAGTAAATGTACTTTATTTGGCATGTATTATACAAAGTGTCATAATTACATAGGTGAAATGAACATTTTTATGTTATTACAAATTTGTCTCATTGATATGGTATAAATTCAAGTGTGTTAGTGTATTAGATTACTTAAGACCAAAGGAAAATCTAAATAAATATTAACACAACTTTTGAGATGTGGTGTGTGCGTTTATTCAAGACTATTCTAATTTTTAAAATTTATAGAAGTTGCTTCAATCTGTATAGTTAATAAAAAGTTGCACGAGAAGAGGTCATCATCGCATGACCTAGGAACAACAACACGACTAGTAGTAACTATGATCTATACATGGTTGAAAAGTAGAGCGTGGTTACAACTCACATAAGTCAATCATCATAGTTAACTTATTATTACTCACGGAGTCTTGCTGAAGGTAACTTAAATAGTTTCCAACCATTTTAACCATCAATTGACATACTTTTTCATGAAGCATTGTGTCGTTCCAACGAAACATGTTAATGGTTCCCTAATTATAAAAAAAGAATCCTTTGGTCTATTTTGTTTGAAGTTTTTCACAACAAAACATTACATAGTTATTCTTGTATATCTTTAAATTATCCAAATGAGATTTGAAGACTTCCACTAAAATACTTCCATGTCAAAGTAAACATACATGATTTAGGTAGATAACTACGTGCATTCCAAACTACAAAACCTACAAAGAGTTGGTCAATTCATAATAAACCAATTGAATAAGATTAAAAAATTAGAAAATGATTCAATTTAAATATGCATAGCTTTTAATGGTTACGAGTTATTGGTCCATAAGATACAGATGAAACATCTTATCAAGTCAAACACTTTAACAACCAACCAAAGTAGGTATACTAGACTCTCAAACCCATCATTCCCTTGTTTGGAGACACTTGATTTTAACTTATTTTTCTTTGGTTTCTTCTTTATTTGATTTCATATTTAACTGTAAAACATTTAATTCATACATCTATTCACTTGTCTAATAAAGTTTTATTCTCACAATTTTAAATTTTAAGACTTTAAATTCATCAAAGAAAGTACCTTCGTTTTTTTTATCATAAAGAGATAAAGAGTGTTTCAATTTTTATGTTTGTGAATTTAACTTTTGTTGGAGACTCATATCATGACCAAAGAGAATGAATGGAAACACATCATCTTAAGTTGTTAGATGTAATTTTCTTCAATAAGATACGTTTGAACACTAGAAATCACATCATTTCATACCTAGAATATATCCATATTTCTAACCTCTTGATTGCGATGTCATACGAGTTAAATTAGTTGTTTACCCAATAAAATTATGTCAAAATAGGTTTAAAAAGACGAAAGTCTTGATTTTGTCATTAGACAATGACTATACACATTGCTAGTTACAAAAATTGGGGATATTATACTTGCAAGGATTTCTAAAAGAAGATGCTATACACACCCTTTTACTTGTCACACATCTCTTCCACATATTATTTTGAAATTTGTCATATTCTCTAGTTGAATTTTAACAAGTTCTAATTATCGTAAATCTTTAAAACATGTTGATTTCATGTATATTAAAAGTACAACCATCTAAAGCATAACAAACTAAATGATACATAAAACAATCTAAAATCAACACATTAAAAACTAAATGCTACATTAAACAATACATAACAACAAAGCATGAGACTTGAGCACTTAAAAAGTATAAAAAATAAAAGCTTAATTAATTTTTTTTTAAAAAAATACAAAGTTGTATAGATTAAATTTTTTTATAACAGAACGATTTGATCATAGTTTAAACACTTAAATAACAAAGTGTGACAAATAAAAGTCATTTCTAATTACAACTAGGTTACTTAGTCTGCGAGCTAATAAATACAAAAGTAAATTAAAATAAAATAAAAACTAAAAACTAAAACTTAAAAATTAAAATAAAATATAAGAATTTATATATAAAAATTTGTAACCATTTAGAAAAGTGACACTGACGCATCTGCCAGTGAATCGTATGTTGTCATCAACCACATATTCCACATTCCACATCAGTCGGAATTGTCTGCTCATGACCATTAATTGGTCAAAGTCTTTGCAAATATTTATCAAATAAAAACAAAACAATTCAAGAAAATATTTGTTCAAATCAAGTGCTATTGTATTCACACTCTAACCATATGTAGCTTCCAAATCCCGTAGATATCTACATCACAAAACAAATGATATTTATTATATGTGATAACCACAAGATTATGAGTGCATGCGTGTATATATATAATGTAATAAATATCAAAAACAAAGTAAAATTAGTGTAAAAGTGTATGAGGAGATATAAGTTATTATAAATATTAATAATAGTTGAGATGGTAAATAGAGGTGTCATATGTACACATATAGTACGAGTTAAGTGGGTGGGAGTGTCTTTTTGAAACGAGAAACCCACACTTTCATTAAACTACTTCTAAATTTGTATAAGAGTGAATTTTTGTTTTACTCCCTATGGTTTGGTTATTTTTGTTTTTATTTGTTTGATTTTTTTTTTATATTTGCCTCCCCAAGGTTTGATAAAAATTGTTATTTTCATCTAAAAATGACAGCTTCATTGTTTTAAAATGTTAAATATTCATTGTTAAAGGATACTTATGTAAGTTTTCGTATAATCCTAATTTATGTTTACGTGTTGCTGATAAAATTTCTTTCACGAAATTCATGTTTTTGAATAAAAATGACAACTTTTTAAACCTTGGGGAACCATATACAAGAAAAAATATTTTTGGATGAATATGACAAGTATAATCAAAGCATAGCAAGGAAAACATAATTCACTCTTTGGATGAACACCATCATTTTCACCATTTCAACACCTTGTTAACTTCTTTTCTTTTTAACAAAAAGTTTTTAACAGAACCTAATCCAACCTAATATTATACTTGTTAGAATTTGAATCCATACCACTTTTATGGAGAGCAAACAACCATACCACTGGATCATAATTTGTCAACTTTTATTTAGTTTTCTATTTTTCAAACTCAAACAAGATTTTAGTAGTTTATTATTGTTTTAAAAAATATTATACTATAAAACTGAGAAATTTGTATTCTTAAATTCTAATACAACACTGCTATATATTTAAAAATATTTTAAAAAATGGTTGATGTGTTTTGGGTAGTATTGTGTGGACTTATTTATATACATAGCGCAATATTTATTTACGTAGCGTAAGGTGTTATATATATATATATATATATATATATATATATATATATATATATATATATATATATATAGATATATATATATATATATATATATATATCTATATATATCTCTATATCTATATATATCTCTATCTATCTCTCTATCTATCTCTACATCTCCATATCTATATCTCTATCTATATATATATATCTATATATCTCTATCTATCTCTATATATCTCTATCTATATCTATATAGGATTTGGTTCTTGTGAAAACCCTTCAAAATTATGAGAACCCATTAACTCAATCCTAGCCATCCATTAATTATAAAATAATCAAGATTCTATATGAGTGGTAGAGATGGCATC